>MCJB01009622.1:0-32869 GCA_002018475.1 Nicotiana obtusifolia | reverse complement strand
CCAAAATGAGTGAGTTTAACAAACTTTGTTTAAATTAAAATGCTACTGAAACAGTATGAACCTTAGAAAAGCTCCAAAGCAAGTGGTGAAAACTGTCGATGACATAACTAACTTCAGAGCTTTACTATAAAGTAAACAGGAGTAAACCTACAAAAATTTTGAAACTAACTTGTTAAGGAGAATTTGGAAGAAAGAATGCCAACAAGGCACTTGAATCAAAACATTGTTTCAAAGACGCTGTGGAACTTCTACTCTAAACTACTTTTTCTTTTTTGGAGAAATCTCCAAGGGCCAGTAACGCACAGTTCAAAACTCGATGGACAATGGTTCCGCTCCTCGATCCTACTTCACTTAAATACCAGGCTTTTGTTTGTAGCAGAGGATTTTTCCTCTCCATTAAAGCTTTTTCTTTTAGGCAAATTTATATCAACCTCAATCGCAAACTAGTTAGCATGTCTATATGAATATCTATACCCATTCTGCCATTTTGCTCTATTTTCTTTCTAAGCCAAATTCCCCAAAAAAAAAATGTTAACAGTCCTTTTGCTGCTTGAGCTTGTTGCAGCTATAGATTGTATGGTGGAAACAATAACCGAAATATCAGTTTCACAATAGCATTTACTATGTAGATCCTAAGGGCAAAATTGGAAAGCGAAATCATGAAATGAAAAAGTCAACTAAAGCAGATATTTTGTAGTAACAAACCAATAATTGCACAGATATTTGTATAAACCTGATTGGAACGCTGGATAGCGCGAGCTTCGAAGCGCTTGGAGAGATTCGCTGTGAATCTGAACCTACGCTTCGGATTTTTCACGAGCCAACACAGCTTCCTCCATCTCTGTAGCGCTTCCTCCGATGAGTTCTTCGCTTTTACTTCTCCAAAATTCTCCTTGATATAATCCTCCATATCTCTTCAACTTCTTAATTACAGCTGCTTTTCAAATCCTTAGCTTAAACTCATTAACAGATCGAGATATTGTTCCAATGAATAAGTGTTTATTCTCTAACAGTACTTGAATCGAAATTCGTTACTTAGCTTTCCACTGTTTATATATCCGTTTAGTACCTAATACGGCATTACAACTTTAGAAAAAGAGGTTAATGACAGTGACTACTTTTGCTTGACTATTGACTGTAGAATGTACTGTTTAAGTCAAATCTAATTTTGTTTCTTTTGAAAAAAACAAATGAAGCAGTTGAGAATGTAGAGAGAAGAGATCTGCTACAGCAGTTTTGT
This sequence comes from Nicotiana obtusifolia, assembly GCA_002018475.1. Classification (NCBI taxonomy): domain Eukaryota; kingdom Viridiplantae; phylum Streptophyta; class Magnoliopsida; order Solanales; family Solanaceae; genus Nicotiana; species Nicotiana obtusifolia. The sequence goes on along the minus strand of MCJB01009622.1, from coordinate 31,629 downwards.
GTAACGGATGAGAGCCGCCGTGTGGTCCGCCGCGGTTCAGCTTATGGAATTGGGGGTTTCCGAAATTGGTGGTGGAGTGTAATGGAGAAGTGGAAGTGGAACAATGAGGAGTCAAATGGTGTGATGGGTTGCTCTTGGATTATTAGATGCGTGACACAACACGGTAGGACAAGTATGCAATGTCAAGGCACATACTGAACCTTCCCCTTAGATCCTTAGATAATTATTTGGGTGATTCAATGGCTATTGTAGACTTACATAATAGTTTGGATTTAATATTTTGAGCGGCATTATAGTGGCTGTAAGTTTGTATAAAAATGTACTTGGAAAAAAGTTCGTTTAACAACGTATTTAGACAGTTGTAACTTTTAAAAATTTTGTTATTACTCATAGTATTTTGTGAACAGTAAAGTTTGATTGGATCCTTTTTCTCAACATATTAACCTCATGTATTAGAGGCGAACTCATAATTTAAAGATGGCGGGACACATGAGCAAACTGATTAATTAGTGTTCGAATCAAATTTTTGATTTTAAGGATTTCAAGAAAAATATATGACATTTTTGCATACATACATTTATATTTTTAGAATTTTTGTCGAAGTTAACAGTCTATTAATCTCTCCTCTCTAAGCATAGGTTCGCCACTAGTATGAGTAGACCATGATGATAAATTAATATAATAGAGAAAATAATGAAGTTTACTTGTTTGTGCATATTGCTAATTCAAACAATGGCTGCTACTAAAACCTAGGCGCGTGAGAATTATAAATTTCTCACAATGAAAATAGCATTGGCATATATCAAGTAAAATTAATAGTCCGAATCAAAAAAAACTTATTAGGTTATCAGTATCGGGTTATTGGGTTAATGGTTCTGGTAACGGTTTGGAATTTTTTTATTATTGGATTATCGGTTCGAGCCTCGGTTTGCCAATTTTATTAATGGGTTAACCGATAACCCAATAAGGATTAATAAAATTATGACTTTACCCTTAAGTATATACATACATCTAGGGCTTCATTCTCTCATATAAACTCTCAGCCGATCTCTTCAGCTCATTGTAAAGTCTTCATCTTCATAGACCTTACTCCTAGCGTAAGTCTTATACAATAGGTTGCTATAATAAAATTCATCTTCATCTAGGTGTAATTGCTACTATTTTTGTGTTTTTGAGTGATGTGTTTGGATAACTATTGTTGAAGTATTGGTATTGTTTTCTACAGTGTTTGCCTGTTTGGAGATTGAAACACTGTTGAATACTCTTGTTCTTTTTGCCAGTTCTCATTATTGTATATGTCTAGTAAATGATTTTGTATTAAAAAGATACTGAACTTGTTGCTGACATTCCATTGCAATATGTGGAGGTAATGAATGGAATTCTGCTGCTACTAATTGTTATCAGTATATCATTATCATATGTTTTTGGCTAATTCAAGTCACTGTCGCTGAGCTTACCCTATGGTTGTGATTGTTTGTTGTTTGATGTTCTATTCCTAATTAGCTACATTTTGACATTTTATGTCTAAAGAACAAAAATAGGAAGAAAATCTTCAGTTGCGAGCTTCTGAAGAAGTTTTTATCTAATTAGCTACATTTTGACATCTTATGTCTAAAGGACCAAAACAGTAAAAAAAATCTTCAGTTGCGAGCTTCTGAAGAAGTTTTTATCTAATTAGCTACTAAAGAACCAAAACAGTAAAAAAATCTTCAGTTGCTACTTGCGAGCTTCTGAAGAAGTTTTGGTTTAGGTTGAGTTATTTTATCGGGTAAACCCATAACCGAATCGATAACAGTTGATAACCGATTAACCGATGATCGATAACCAATTTCTTATCGATTCGGTTATCGCTTTTACATATTTATAAATCGATAACCGATATATCAAATCGATAATATTCACAACCAAACTGGACTGACCAACACCCACCCCTAAATAAAAAGCTGCGTGCCTGTAACGATAAAACTAGTGGTAATTAATAAGTGGGAACAAGCATACAAAAACGAACATGTTGGCACAAAAAGACATGTACTAGTCAAAATCCTACTATAAGTTGCATAAAAATCGTTATCACTGTGCTCCCACATAAGGGATATAACTTATTTATTTAGATTTCAATTGCAGTTGGCTTTAGTTAACTCGTGAATTCACGTACCCTGTTTTATTTGTTTCTCTTTTATTTTTGTTGTAATATGATATTCTTTTTCGGTTCGCAATAATAATTTTTTTTTGTGGTCCAAAATATTTAATTTTTAAATTTTAAGAATAAATTAATTATTTTGTTCTTACATTGCCTTTAGAGTAAATAGTGTTAGAATATTTGTTAGAGGTGCTTATGTGAGAAATAATAAAAATTAATATGATCAACTTCAGTACTAATTAATATTAAAAAGCGAATTTCTTAATTTACGTGAAACCAGTCAAAAATTCGCTTCTCGTAACCCGGAGAGCGAAGTAAATAGTAAGAAAATGTATTTATTTTAGTAGTAGATCTGATTGGCTACTCTATTTTCTAAGTTGAACGGAAAACACAAGCACGTGTTGACAAAGTGGACGACATTTACGTTGGCCGCTCTCCATAAGTTTTAGGGAAATGGGCCACATACCCTCTATTCTTATATATTATCTATATTTAATTTTGTTATATTATTGGACTAATATTATATTCATTGTTATATTATCAGGTCAAATTTATTCTTCAATTAGTAAACTTTTAAGAATACTTCTTGATTTGTTAATTAGTTTAAAATCTCCTAATTTTTTTTATTTAAATCACTTGTTGTTCTTTTTGATCCACTATTTTTGAAATAATTGATATTTATCTGCTTTCTGAATTAGAGAAAAAAATAAGATAAAAAATATTAAATAATACAACCGAATAAACAAAGTATAGTAAATTGAAAAATCTAAATTAGGTAGCCTTTCTAAATTTTAAAAGTATTTACAATATCCCAATTTTAATGAATTCGTTGCTCCAAATGTATGGAGACTTTGCAAGTATTAGTGATTGAAGTTGAAGTTTCTCGGAGACTTTACATTGTCTAATTCAATTTTTCTTTAATTAAGCCTACACATTGTGCGCACTTAAGTTAGTCGATCAGACTCTATACTAACCAGGCAATGATAAAATATATTTGAATATACATGTACATACATAATGATCAGCTGCATATAATACGCAATAAATAGACCCACTAAATTTTATGGTGTATGTATGATTGAAAAATAAATAAAATTCTAAACCAATTCTATTTATTACAAGAAGAGAAATGAGTGCATTGGTAATTTAAAAAAATTATGAATAATTTATATAGTCTAGTAACTTTAGCATTCACATCAGTAGTAATTTTTGAAAATAATTGAGCAAGAAGAACAATAAGTGATTTAAAGAATATGGGAGATTTTGGATTACTTAACAGATCAAGGGGTATTTTTAAAAGTTTGCTGATTGTAGGGGTAAATTTGGCCCGATAGTGTAAGATAAGAGTAAATTTAACCGGATAGTATAACGAAGATTAAATATATATAATATATATAAATAGAGGGATATATTTAACCCTTTTCCCTAAGTATTATTTTTTATTTCAAAAATCTCGACTCATTGGTTTATTTATTACAGTATCTAATTTTTCGACACTCATTAGTCATTAGTTTATTTGACGAGCTTTTCTTCTACACAGTGCCAAGTATTTGTATGGGCTGCAAATTGGGCTCTCTTGTAGGTGAACAAGGGCTTAAACTTTCAAGCTTAGAGATTTTTTTGCTCCCTGTACCATATTTGAAATTTATTTACTAAAATTATCCTAGTTTTTATATATTATTCGTCATAAACAAAATTACGTACAAATTATATACATTTCATTATTAGTGCGTTAAATTAAGGTATTTATTTACACATTTTTCTCTTTCTCTCTCCTCTCCTCTTTCCCTATTCTCTCTTTATATATATACACAGTTCATTACTAGTGCCAGGATTTATACATTCCATCAATATCAGGATCCTAATCATGATTCTTTTTTGCTGATTCAACTCTTCATCTTATCAGATGAACAAATGGGATTTCTCATTTGCTTTAGTTTGGAATGGCGTGGTTACGATCATGCTACTGAACTTATTGTAAATGCTACTGCGCAAAGATACTTGAAGAAATAGCAAGAAAAGGAATTCACTGGCATGAAGAACAAATCATCCTGAGGGCAACCAGATGACCTTCTTCGTTCATTCAATTGGATTCATAGATTTGCTTTTCTTTCCAGCTTTTTCGTTAAGACTGTAAATATTACTACACAGTGATAAATTTGTATGGTATGATAATATACAAATTAAAAATAAAGTTTCGTATAAATTTGATACAAATTTGATACATCTACAATAATATATAAAATAACAATAAAATTTATACAACTAATTATACATTATATAACATATTTACAATTTATCTATAATTTTTATTATTTTTACCCAGTTAAATACATCTACAACATCATACAATTTAAATACAATTTTCATACGAAATTTATACAATATGTCTTTTGTATGTATTTTGTACTGATTTGTATATATTTTGTATGTGGTATGTTCTTCTTCCTCTCTAAAATTCCAATCAAAACTTTCTCTCTTTATACAATTTTGATACATATCAATAATTTTATATAAAAAGATAATATTTATAACTTAAATACAAATTTCTTACAGCGATTAATATATTATACACTATTTTTTAACTTTCACACAATATTCAAATAAAAAAATATCTATAACTACAACATAATACAACTTAAATATAATTTATATACAAGTTTAATACAATTTCGTAAGTATATTGTATATCATGTGTTCTTCTTCTTCTTCTTCTTCTTCTTCTTCTTCTTCTTCTTCTTCGATTTTCAATCTAAAATTCGGCTAAATGAAGTCTAATCTTCACCAAACACCCTCAAAATTGAGATATAAACTCCAAAAAATATTCTCAATTATTTGCAACAACACCCAATCCAAACAAATAATAGTTTTTGAAAATTCAAATTCGAATTCAAAGCTTCGAAACTTTTTAATGGCTGTCAATGGTGGAGAATCAAACATCTTCAAAATTTATTGATGACAATTTTAATTCGAACATCAATTGTGCAGCATGAAAGGGAATTGCTAAGTTAAAACGATTGAAATCCATTGATGAATTCCATTAAAACTCTATACAACAAGAAAGAATAAAGAAACAGAGAATATCAAAGGAAGAAAAATTGGGAAAAAAAACAGAGAAGGAGAGTAGGGAGACGGAGAGAGAGAGAGAGAGAGAGAGAGAGAGAGAGAGAGAGAGAGAGAGAGAGAGAGTGGCAAGTATAAAGAGATATAACTGATATTCTTTGTTCAATTCCTAATATAAAGGGATACTCATTTAAAACTTATTTGTATATAATTGTTAAATTGTATATGAGCATGTAATTAAGTTAAAACTTGATTAGGGAGTATAATAAAATTTCATATGTAATATAGGAAGGTAAAAATCTCTTTGAGCTTCATGTGGGAAGAGAAATGTATAATTTTTAACTGCTTTCACAAAAAATAGCCGATAAAATATGTATATTTTATACACACACATATATATATACATATATATATATATATATAATATATATATATATATTCACAGTTTAAAGTTATGATTGACCGGCCAATTTGGGAATGCCTAATGAGTCTTAAAGATGCTTGGTCAGTAAACCAAGAATTATGTTTGTTGAAAACTTAACAAAGTTTTTGAAGCGTCAGGAATGCTCTTGAACTAAACTCTTCCAAGATTTGCAAAGAGAAATCATTTTGTTAGGAGGTTCCTTTGATTGGAGGAAAGTTATTGAGCTCAGGCCTGTAAATCTCCATCATATCCTCAGCTATTTCATATGCACGGGATGGAAAATTAACTCAAAATTTTATAGAAAGTAAGAAGTGGTAAAAGGGAGACAATTTAATGTTTATCATCATCACTAATTTAAGCATGCAATTAGACATTTTAATGTTTAAACTAAAGAAATAGCAGTAAACTTGGATGATTATAATTGCATACTTGTTTACGAATGGAGTTAATCACTTACACTAGAACATGATAGCGACTTAAAACTGGAAACTGGAGTAGGGTATGCACTTACATGATTATTTCCATCGTTACTAATGGGAACTTTCAGAAATGATTATTGTTTGGAGGCTTACTGCTGGGAGTAGTTATAATTTAACTAATCGTATATTTTATAGTTACTAATTGCTTGCCATGAGATGTATGTCATTGTATTCAATTCGGTTACATACATTGTATTCATTTCAGATGTATTCGTTCTTATGTATTTTACACTGTATTCAATTTCACTACATTGAATTTAGTTGTATTCAAATAACAAAAAATCAAGAAATAGGGCATATACCTCTCTATTCAATTCGGCTGTATACACTGTATTCAATTCAGCTATATTCATTCCTAATTATTTTACATTGTATTCAATTTTACTATATTCAATTCAACTGTATTCAGCAACAAAAAATACCAAAACAGTGATATTCAGCCGTATTCAATTCACTGTATTCATTCGTAGCCACTTTTATACTGTATTCAATTTGTTATATTTAATTTGGTTGTATTCAAGTTGAGCAGGACTAAGACAGAATACTTAGAGTGCAAATTCAATGACAGGGCTCATGAGTCACACATGAATGTGAAGCTTGATACTCAAGTTATCCGAAGAAAGGTAGTTTCAAGTATCTCGGGTCTATTATCCAGGGTAACGAGGAGATTGACGAGGATGTCGCACATCATATTGGAGCAAGATGGATGAAATGGAGACTTGCGTTCGACATCTTATGTAATAGGAATGTGCCGCCAAGACTTAAAGGTAAATTTTACAAAGTGGTGGTCCGACCAACTAAGCTATATGGGACAGAGTGTTAGCCAATTAAGAACTCACATGTGCAGAAGATGAAAGTAGCAGAAATAAGGATGTTGAGATGGATGAGTGGGTATAACAGGAGAGATAAGATTAGGTGAAGCTATTCGGGGCAAAGTGGGAGTGGCCTCCGTGGAGGACAAGATGCGGGAGTCGAGGCTGAGATGGTTCAGGCACGTAAAGAGGAGAAGCATTGATGCTCCTGTTAGGAGATGTGAGAGGCTAACCATAGCGGGTTTGAGAAGAGGTCGAGGTAGGCCAAGGAAGTATTGAAAAGAGGTGATTAGACATGATATGGCGCGGCTTCTTCTTATTGAGGACGTAATTCTTGATAGGAAGGTATGAAAGTCGATGATTAGGGTAGAAGGGTAGTAGGTAGTTGTAAGTTTCTCCTTTTCTTACCAGTTACTTTAGTAGCACTCATGTTCCTGCATATGCTTAAGTAGATCTTTACTTCATCATGTAATTTAGTTTGCTTCTGTAATCGTATTTCTTGTTGTTAGTTTCTTATACTACTAATTCTCCCCTCCCCCCCCCCTTTTCCCCCTTTTTCTCTTTCTTCTTCTTCTTCCCCCTCGTTTTCTTCCTCTTCTTCCCCTTCCTCTTCTTCTCACTCTTTCTAAGCCGAGGGCATATTGGAAACAACGTCTCTACCTTCACTAGATAGGTGTAAGGTCTGCGTACGCACTACCCTCCCAAATCCTACTTGTGGGAATATACTAGGTTTTTTTTTTGTTGTTGTTGTATTCAAACAATAAAAACTCAAAAATACAGGGATCTCCCACAAAATAACCTTCGGAATACATAACTACAGGCGAAAATACCAAAAAAATAAACTGTATTTGTATTGAAAAATACAAAATACACTTAAAATTTAAGTGTATTTGTACAGAATACAATATATGTATATCATTATATGTGACTCAATGCCATAGAAGAGAAGAAAGTTCCCCGTAGATGGCGTCTTCCGTCCAAGCAAAATAATGTATACATTGTATTAAAACTAAAAAATGAAACGAATAAAAATTCGGCCAAATCTGAGAATACACTATCACATTGTATCTACCAAAATCCGGTAAGACGAACAAAAAATCAGGCCATAATGTGTATTTCGTTGTATTTAAATCGGCCACAAGAAATAAAATAAACTCAAATATGATAAATACACTCGGATTTGAGAAATTCAGTCAGTTAGCCATGGATTCTAGCCAGAGATGAAGGCGACAGTGGAGGTAATGACGAGGCTGATCTAGATTAAGGAATTTGAGGTACTAAATTGAGAAATTTTTTATAGCAGGTGAGAGAAGAGAGAGTACAAAGGAGAGAAAAAATAAAAAGGAGATCGAGCGGTAGTATTTCCGAGGGTTAGGCAGGCGGTGGTTCTCCAACAAGATTATAACACCAGAAAGATAGAGAGTCTAAGGGAGAAGGGGAGGCGGCTAGGCTATAGTATAAAGATGAAAGGAGGAACAGAGAAAAAAGTTACTTTAGGGTTAGAATCCTTTAGAGAGGGTATTTGCTATAAAACCCAATATGTAGCTATATTTTATAATTAGTTTAAAGGGTATTTACTTATAATTAATATAATATATAATTTAGTTATTTTATGTAAAATTTCCTTTTGTAAATGAAATAATATTGCTGGGCTTCTGTATTTATTTTTGAAAAATTAGCGACAAAGAATATTTCGTATTCTACAACAACAAATTTAATATATTTTCACATGTAGGATCCGGAGAAGGTAATGCGTACGTGACTTACTAGGTAGAGATGATGTTTTTAAGAATATTTCGCATTCTAGTTTGCTATTGGGCTTGTCTCATGGTAGAAAATGGGCAAAAAAGTGTTCAATTTCGAAGAAAGGCTTCATCTGAGCTTGCAACTAATAAAAATTACACGGGGCGCCCTATTTGGTCACCCTCATTTAATCTGTACCCACTTTTTAAAATTTTTTTAGCTAGTACCCAAAGTTTAAACAACTTAATGCCTTTTTCTCCTCCTCCTCCTCCTTCTTCTTCTTCAGGTGACATTGATTTTATATGGTATTTGTGAACATATTTTAAGGTAGTTTATGATGTTTTGCAGTGGTGAGCTGATGTGGCGCTTTATTTTTTACCATTGCTTAAGATTTCTTTTTTTATTTGCAAATGAGTTCGTTAGATTTATTGTTGTTTTGACAAATTGATGATTGTGGTTTATTTTTTTATGATATTTGGAGGTTATGTTTCAAATTTGAGCTCATTTGGAGTAGATTTAGGCGTTAAATCGTATATTGGATTGTTGAAATTTGAAGAACAAATTTCTATTTCTGGCAATTTGCACTTCATACCTATTTGGCTGTAAGTGCATAAAAACGTTGGTTGCACTTCAGATCTATTTGGCCTTAAGTGCATCTGAAGTGCAATTTTTTCACTTCAAACTTATTGGCCTTAAGTGCATGAAACTATTGGTTGCAATTCAGGCCTATTTGGCCTTAAGTGCAATTTTTTTTTCACTTCAGACTTTTTGCCATAAGTGCATTGCACTTCAAACTATTTTTTGTTTTTAACTTCTGACCCGGTAAGGTAGAAGTTGATTGTAAAGTGAGTAAGCTTACAAATATTTTTTGCAAAATGGGTATAAGTTCAATTGTAACACAAAAATCGAGTATAGATGCAAAAGCCCCCGTTCACTAAATGAAAGTAATTCATTCACTTTCTTTTCTAGTGTTATATTAAAATACAATTTACTCATTTTACTTATGCGAGTGAATGTACAAGTAGCATACTAATAATTGTCATTTTCAGGCATAGTTTGTACTATTACTAGCACTTAAATTTTCAAGATGGGCCAAAATGTAGCAGTTGACAAAAGTCTAGGAAAGTTTATTTTATCCTTATCTATCTTCAGATGAATAACAGGCAAAACGGTGTCCCGCGTAACACCACCATGTCGGAAACTTTTACTAAATGTATTTATGGTAGATATATGCGGTTAGTAAAATAAATTAAATACAGTGACACCACTTAGATAGTTCCAGCTTTCTAGTTCACTCGTTAAGTTCCTGATTTACTTAGCAGAGGTGGGATGATCGAACCCACCTGCGTTTTCAATCTTTTCCAGCCTTTTTTGCTTCCGATAAAGAATAAGGCTAAAATTTTCGAAGAATGAACCGCCGACGTACCCCCAATACATAAAACAAACTAACCAACAGACTAGAAGTTGTTCTGTGAAAACGAACTGATAACAGAGCATTATAAGCTTGGAAAGGCACTTTGTAATTGTAATGGGATGTAATTACACAACTTTAACATGTTTGTCTGATCAAATAATTGGGTGAAATTGAGGGAATACACTCTGCAATTTTCAAGGGAGCTAAGAATTGGTAATTGCATTGTGTAATTACCAAATTAATTTTTGAATCTCTTTTCTTTTCTTTTTAATTTATTTTTTAACTTTTAAAATTCTTTTTTGCAAATATTTTTTTTTTACATTATTTATTTTTTATTTCCTTATTTCTCATTTCATAACCTTTATTTCACGTGTTTCTACATAATTTCTCATATTTTATTTCTTTCTTAATCATTTTTCTTTATTTTTTATTACACTTAGCTATGTTATAAAATTTTTCTAAAAAATTATACCTCGTAATTTTAGAAAGAATAAGTCATCCACAAATTTCACTTATAATAAGTGATGTCATTAAAGTTAAACTTTGTTATAGAATGATGTTATATACAAACTTAACTATGTTAAAAATAATAAATTACTTTTTAATATTTAAATAATATTCTCATTTCCAAACTTTATTTTTTGTGATTCCATATATTTGCTCATGTTTTTTATTTTCTTCATTTAGCATAATTATGCTATTATTCTAGTTTTGAAACTCCTCCTCCTAATATTAGATATAATAAATCATTAATAAACTTAGGATATAATGAGTGATGTGATTAAAGTAGAATCTCATTATTGAATGAGGTTATAGACTTATGTTTTCCTTTTCTTTTGAATTATATTTACTTAAATTATGTTGAAATTTATTTTATGCTATGTTGTAATTTTACATAAGAGTATTATGTTAATTTTTTTTTGATTTTAATATATTTTATATTTTCACTTACATTCTATTTGCTTTAGTAGTATTCACTTAATAATTCAGATTGCATGCCATTTATTTTTCAGTTAGAATTGATAGATTATTTTTTCGTAAAACGTTTGACTGTTTGAGTAATATTATGGCATTATATTTATATATATTAATCATCTTATCAAGCATGCAGTCCATGATGTTCTTATAAAATATGTACTTTTAGTTTTTATAATTGACTAAAGTAAAATATTATTAATTTAAAAAAAATATATCAATTATTTTTACAATATTAGTTATTAATATATGATTAGTAATTAATATGTTTTCAAGAAACAATATCTATCTTAAATGTCAAATTTAATATTATTATAAAGGCGTACATTTGTTAAATATTAACTTTTAAATTTGATGATTAACTTAATATTTAATTTAATCTAATTATGTAAAATTACACTTGTGCAACTAAAATAGTAAACTTATAATTACACTATTACAAATAAACAGATCATCGTAATTACAATACTGTGTAATTACTAAGCTGTATAGTTACTCCCATAGTAATTACATAAATTCCAGTTTCTTGGTGGCTTTCCAAACAGACCCTAAAAGAAGACACAGAACAATTCCTCCTTTGGAATTTGCAATTTTTGGCTATGCTGGCTTGTTGAGACTCTACTTCTAACCTCTCTCATCATACCCGGACTCTTATGGTCATCAATTATCGATTAATTGTGACACCGTTTAAGAAAAATTCGGCTTATGCTACTGACAAAACATAAATATGTAACAGGGAGATAAGCAGCAATTGCATTTTCTTTGCTGAAAGTATATTTTTAAATCGGATTCCCCGACTTCTTCGTTAATAACATGCAATCATGAACAATATTAGAGCACTTAATGGAGGTTCAATTAATCAATTCAAAGGTTGTAGACCTCGATTTAAAGCTACTTTTAGTCCATACAGTAGGGCGAATAATTCTGCATTAGTGATAATCCAATTCTCTCTAATCCAACTTCTAGGCCCAACTTATCTCGAGGCACCATCCGTATTCAATGCGAAGTGACCTTTGACGCTTGGAGAGTGGATTAATTAGTTGCTCTTGTCATAAAATAGACACATGACCTGACATGAGGATAAGCCACAACAAAAGTCTAAGCTTATTAAAAACTTGCTAATGCTATATTATACTACGCTGAAGAGGAACATATTGTTGATGCGGTAAGGATCATATAAGAGTAACAAGCGATCATTTTAGGCCATCTCACACGACAGGATAAAGTTATGACGGAGTTGAAGCAAGCATTGTCAGGGGCTTCTAATAACGCGAATAGACGAGGCCTAGTTCCTCCCGGTGCTCCCGGAAATCAAGCAACATAGAGGGTCGACAGCAACATCCTGATGGGCGAGGTTGGCTCCGATGGGACTGGGGGAGCAGATCCGGCCCCAGCAACGAGAACGATACCTTCAAGAGAGAACTCTGGCGGTTTATGAGGAAAGTGAACACCCGCATGGACCAAATCCCAGGCGCACCACCAGTGTTGAAAGGATCAAACTCAAAGAAGTATACTCAGTTGCCGTACCCAAGCGCAACACCAAAATTAATCTCGAAGTGGTTTAAAATGCCCGACGTGCTGAAGTATGATGAAACTTCAGACCTTCAGGAGCATATTACCACCTATACAATGGCAGTGAAGGGGAATAATTTAGCTCCCCGCGAGATTGAATCCGTTTTGCTGAAGAAGTTTGGAGAGACTCTCACGAGGGGAGTCTTGACATGGTATTCATTGTTACCCGAGCAGTCCATAGATTCCTTTGAGATGCTCGCGGGCTCTTTTATTAAGGCTCATGCTGGGGCTAGAAAGGTGCAGGCCTGAAAGGCTGACATATTCACAATTATACAAGGAGAGTCCAAGTTGCTACGGGAGTTTGTCACCTGGTTCCAAAAGGAGAGGATGTTGCTCCCGGCTGTTCTGGATGAATGGGCAGCTGAAGCATTCACCAAAGGTTTGAATCCGAGAAGTTCAGACGCTTCCCGGAAATTGAAGGAAAGCTTGCTTGAATTCTAAGCGATAACTTGGGCAGATGTCCACAACCAGTACGAGTCAAAGATAAGGATCGAAGATGATTAGGTTGGCTTCCAGTTGTCGGCAAAAGGACGGGAAAAGAATAAAAAAAATTAAAAGACGATTTCGACACAGATAGATGGTCTTCGAGGGGCCAATTTTTGCCTTACGAATGGAACGAAGGACGGGGTAGGGGCCTGTGGTTGGTAGAGAGGTTTGTTACCGACAAAAGAACTGATCACGATCGGAACAACAGATCATTGCAGGACAAAGAAGCGTCAGGTACGCGAGATCTGTCCTACCCCAGACTATTAGAATACAATTTTAACGTCAGTGTAGTGGAGTTGGTATCAGCTATGAGAAACATCAAAGAAGCGCGGTTCCCGAAGCCGATGAGATCCAATCCAACCAGAGGGATTCCAACTTATAGTGTGAATACCACGAGACGAATGACCACCGGACTGGGAATTGCCGACGTCTGCGGGAAGAGGTGGCAATACTATTGAAGAATGGGCGTCTCAGAGAATTCTTAAATGACCGGGCCAAGAACAATTACGGTCACAACTGTGATAACGCGGAACCTTCGAAAGCAGGAGAAGATTCCCCCGCGCCAGATGATCAACATGATCTTCGAGGGGAACGAGATCAACGAGGTCACCTTCTCGGCAGCATAAAAGACAAATGAATCAATAACCCATAGCAAGAGACTCCAGGAAGTTGCCGAAGACGACATCGCTTTCATGGAGGAGGACGCAGACTGATTGTTGCTACCGCACAACGACGCCTTGGTAATTTCTTCAAATATACTAGATTTTAAAATCAAATGTATTCTAGTAGATCCAGGTAGTTCAGCCAATATCATACAATGGAGGGTATTGTAGCAAGCCAAACTCATCGGAAGCATTGTTCCGGCCAAAAAACTCCTTGCCGGATTCAACTTCGCAAGCGTGACAACCCGAGGAGTGATGAAGACAACGAATGCCGAAGGAGTGATGGAGACGACTCTTTTTGAAGTGGTGGACGATGATATGGGATATAATATCATTCTGGGAAGACCATGGTTGTACGAGATGAGAGCTGTACCGTCAACGTATCATCAGTTGCTGAAATTCCCAATGCCCGAAGGAATAAAATAGAAAAGGGGAGACCAACCGGTGGCAAGGGAGATGAATGCAATTTTGGTCTCCATTAGTAAAGGGAAGGAGCACGCAGCATAGCAACTACAGGAACCGACTCCCGCTCCCAAATCGAATGAAGTTAGCTAGGTGAAGAAGCGTCCGAATTGTATCAGGTGCTGAGATATTTCCAGGTATTAGAAGAGACGGATGCAACAAATTCCTCAACGGAAGAGCTCGGGAAAGTTGCATTCTTTGAAAAGTTCTTCGAAAGGAAATTCCACTTGGGGACAGGATTGCACCCCGAGCTCAGGTCTGGCTTTATTGAATTTCTTAAATATAATGCCGATTGTTTTGCGTGGTCGCATCCAGACATGACAGGTATCCCGACGGAAGTGGCCATACACAAGCTAAGCTTGGATCCCAACATCCCTCCAGTAAGGCAAAAGAAACGCCCTATTGCGGAGGCCAGAAATTAATTCGTCAAAGAAGAGGTAACTCGCCTACTTAATATCGGTCCAATCCGAGAGGTAAAGTATCCAGACTGGCTAGCTAATATAGTAGTAGTTCCTAAGAAGAACAATAAATTCCGCATGAGTGTATATTATAAGGACTTGAAAATAAGGCATGCCCAAAAGACTCGTTCCCACTGCCAAACACCGATCAAATGATTGATGCGACGACCGGGCACGAGTTAATGAGTTTCCTCGATGCTTATTCTGGGTACAACCAAATTAAGATGAACCCGGAGGATTAGGAAAAAACTTCGTTTATAACAAATTTGCTCACGCTTTTTTAATGATCTTTTCTATGGTTATGCCGGCGATGATAGGTGGATCTGGTAATTGGTCTGTTCCGATTCTGATAGGTGCGCCTGACATGGCATTTCCACGATTAAATAATATTTCATTCTGGTTGTTGCACATTGGTATAATGTGATGCCTCTTCTGGCTGAAGAACGCGGAGCCACTTACCAGCGGCTCGTAAACAAGATATTTGAAAAATAGATAGGAAAAACTATGGAAGTTTATATAGACGATATGCTCGTTAAGTCTTTGAATGCAGGTGATCATCTTAAGCATTTGAAAGAAACTTTTTACATCTTAAGGAAAAATAACATGAAGCTTAACCCCGAGAAGCGCGCGTTCTGGGTCAGCTCCGGCAAATTCTTAGGATTCCTGGTATACAAAGAGGGATTAAGGTAAATCCTGATAAGATCAAAGCCATCTAGGAATCAGTGCGATCTTAGTTGTATTCAATTGTTTCAAGAGTTCTCAATGAACTCCAAAACTGTTTCCGTGATGTCTGCTCCTACAATATCCCAGGCTGATCTGTAGAATCCACTCCCATAGCCATTAGGTTCAGGGCTTTTATTTTTGTCTATTTGGAACATTGCTTCCTTAACTTCTTTCCTCAGATAAGGTCTGATCAACTTAACCTGTTGTTCTAATGATAACATTGGCCCTCTTTTCAAAAACTGCTAAAAGCTTTAACTCTTACATTCATAGTCTGTCCCAATAACTTCTCATAGTACTCAACAAACACCTGAGCTATGTCATCTGGATCACTCTGTCAATTTCCTTATTCATCCTTTATTTGTGTTGTAGCTAATTTCATTCTCCTATGTTTGATCACAACATGGAAATACATTGTATTATCATCTCCTAACCTTATCCAATTAGCTTTGCTCTTCTGTTGTAAGTATATCTCTGCCATGTATGAAATCTTCCTAAACTTTTGATACACTTCTCTTTCCTTCTGCTGCATATTGTTGTCTAATGGATTTGCTTGCAACTTCTCCTGTATTCTCCTTAATTCCTCCCTGCTATCATCTACTTCATTTACTAGGTTCTTGAAGTACTTAGAATTTAGTTGCTTCAGACCTTTCTTTAGTAACTTCAGTCTCTTAACAACTCTCAACATTTTGCACCCTTCAATCTGCACTTCCCACCCAGCTTTGATAGAAGCATCAAACAAAGGATGTTGATCCCATATATTACAGTATTGAAATGATTTCTTTTTTCTGGCCTTAATTCCTTCGGAAGTTAGCTGCACTGGGCGATGATCACTTATTCCTTCAGGTTGGAACTTTCTTTTGCAGGCTGGCATTATGTCCGGCCATTTATCATTGATGAAAGCCCAATCTATCTTGGAAAATCTTCTCTATTCAGAGTATTTATCATTCCATATGTACCTATTACCTTAGTGAGGAAGTTCAATCCAACCACAGTAGTCCACACAATTTCTGAATTCCATTACTTCTGCCCAAGTGACTGGGTTGCCTCATATTCTATCCTCCTCTGTCAATACTGCATTAAAGTCACCTAATATCAACCAAGGTTTTGAACAGCCTCTTTGTTGTTACATGATGCCATTACATAACTCCCTTATTTCTTCTCTAGTATTGAGGGCATACACCATAGTAAGAAGAAATGTCAGTTGTAGTGAAATATAACTCACTTCACATGTCACACTCTGTGCATTAATACTTATAAGGACTACATCGTAGTAATCCTGTCTCCATGTCAACCAGATTCTACCATTATAGTGTGCTTCAAGGTTGGTAATCCAAACAAGCTACCAGCAATTTGTTCTATCTTATCCTTCTTTATTTTTGTTTCCAACGGACCTACTATACCAGCCTTAACTTCATTGCAGAGGATTTTAACTTCCTTCTGCTTATTTGGGGCATTTAAGACCCTAACATTCCAACAAAGTAAATTAACCATTCCCTATCTGGGACATGGTTCCACCTCCCCCTTTCTCTCCAGTGGCCAATTTATTAACAGGTTCTAATATGGTGGCTGTAGCATGTTTATCCAACATTTGATAAGAGTAGGACTTTTCAATTTGTAAGTTCTGTTTAGGTGGCCCTCTTCCAGTTCTTGCAAAAGTGATCCATTTTGAACTAGTTGATGCTTGTTGCTGAGAGATTTCCATTTGCTCCTTACCCTTTTTCATCTCCCCTGCTTCATTATCCTGTTAGTTCTTTTGCACTACCTTTGTTGTAGGTATTACCTTATCATGTGGAACATCTTGCTTTTTCTTCTATCTACATACGTCCTCCGCATGCCCATAAGCATGGCAACAGGTACCCAATGTTGGTTTCCAATATTTTAGTATTTTGATCCACCATTAGAGGTCTCCCCACCAAGCTTCTTATCCTACTCAACCCCTTAGGACTCCAATAATTGAAGTCAAGGACGGGAAATTTCACCCAAATTGGTACGGTGAGCAATTCCTTCCAAGTGAATTCCAAATCTGGGCTCCATGCTTTGACAATAAAGGGCTTATTGTCAAAGTGATAGATCCCTACATTCAGCACCTCCTGCTTAGCAACGATAGAATCGAATCTGACAAGTATTACCCTATTTTTAAGCATAGAGATTTTGTTAATACCATGCTTAGCCCATAGCTTCTTAATATAACCTTGAGTCACTACAAAGGAGGATGTGCACCTAGTACATTGCAAACTATTACATTTTGACAATACTCGATTTCACTAGAAATATCTTCTAGATCAATTGTACCTACACGAGACTCACCATGCAGCTTAGGTTGAACATATTCCAGCTTGAATCAAGCATTCGAAAGCGTAGCAATGTCGAATTCATCCCAAATTGAATTCCTCTTCCCTGTTTTCCCTAATTCTTCCTCCACTTCATCCGCCCATTCATCTCAGTATTCTAAATATGAAAAGGGGAAACGAACAAGTTGCATCAAAAAAGCAAATAAAACATATGATTCACAACAAATTAAGGGGAGGGGATCCTTCCCAAACATAATAAAGTAGAGTTCTTTTACCAAATTTAAGACCTTTCAGAGACTACCGAAACGAGAAAACATACACTTGGAGGCGGAGACAACCAACTCGCCAAGGGTGCACCTTTCCCAGGAACGCATCTAGGGTTTATTGCTACTCTTTTATATTTGGAGTTTCTAGATGGCTTCTCTTAATTAACAACTAGTATTAGGCCTCATTTGTTTGCACCTAATGGGGGTCTAAATCTTAATTATTCAGATTTTAGACATTAAGTGCGTTTGTTTTTAAAGTCTGATTTTAATTATTCAGATCTTAATCATTAAGTGTATTTGTTTGTTTTTTTTACTTCACAGCCACTTAATGGGTCTGAATAGGTCTGTATGATTAAGATCCATAACAGAGACTTAATTTCATTAAGATGTTATCATCCATGTTCATTATTAATTGTCGCCACCGCCTACTATTATCAACTACCACCATGCCACCGTCACCACCATCATACTCAACCATCATCATCCTCAATCATAGCCGCCATTAATCGACTAACACCACCTGCCATCCGCACCACTATCATTCTCAACCACAAACACTCATCCACCTCAACTACCACAACTAACCACCCCATCACCATCAACAATCATAACCGGCACTACCCATCATTATAAGCTACCACCACCCACTACCACCTTCCTCAATCACAACTACCACCACCACCCGCCATTATTAACTATCATCACTCACCACCGCCATCCTCAATCATAATTGCCACCACTACTAATCACCACTAGCTACTACCCTGAACCACCACCATCAACCAAACCTACCACCAACCACCGCCACTAGTCGGCATTCACAAGCACCATCTTTAGCCATCACCACCAGTAACTACTATCTTCTTAAAAAAATTATATATTTATTGATAGAATATTAGATTAATTAGTTTTTCATTTGAATTTTATGTTTATTAATTTTTAAATAAAGATAAATTTTATATATTCAGATATTAAAAATCAAACATTCTTAATCGTTTAGTATTCAGATCTTAATAAACATCTTAATATTCAGAGTGTATTCAGATTTAGATGTCTTAATCTTGATACACATCTTAATATTCAGATGTGTATTCAGATTCAGACGTCTTAATCTTAAAAAAATTAAATGAGGCCTTAGTACCATGTCAAATTATGATCTAAGTTATTTTGATTATGTTTAATAATTTTAAAATTTAAATCTTCTAGTAAATACAAATAATCATTAGAAATTAACAAAGAAATAGTACACAAAAAAAAAACCTTACCTTTTTTCATTATTTTTGCTTAATCGGATTAACCTAAATAGGTATTCGCCCATCTACTTAAATTAACAAATTGAAGGATGTATAATTTATATATAATCCATGTATAATATAATTATGTGTAATTAATGTATCATTTATGTATATCATCTATAAAAGATAAACAGTAAATTCGACAGCATATTTTATTTAAAGATTCCCTAAGATTTCAATGACCTTATTTTCTCCACGATATGACTTCGCTTATAATAATTCAAAAAAAAATTATTAAAATTTAGAAATACCTTATTCTTTTATTTTTAAAATGATAATATATTTTAAAATTGCATTTCAAAATAACCTATTTTATATTTTTAACAAAAATATTTCACGTCATATCATATATTTTGTTAGAATATACTTTTTGTTGAACTTGAAAATTAATTTAGAAAACTATCAAATTTGAAGCAAATATCTCTAATGATCATATAATCATATAATCATTCTCGTTGAAACTTGAGAAGAAAAACCTTTAATACAATCTAATGATTCAAAATTAATATTCTTCAACAAAACAAATTATATTCTTTAACAATGAACATGATTCTAATATTATTTATACCATATCATTATAGTAAATCTTAAGAAGTTCCATTATCTGGGTTAGATAACTTTCTTAACTTTAAAAGATTTAGTTTTCAATTCAAACTTATAGCTAAAATTTAGATGATATTCTTTTTAATTTGAAATATTTATTTCTGACTTTAAATTGAATATTATTACAACTCAGTAACTATGTCTTAAAAATATATTCTTTAACAATGTATATAATTATAATATTATTTATACCGTATCATTATAATAAATCATAATAAGTTCCATCGTCCGAGATAACTTCATTAACCTTGAAAGATTTAGTTTTCAATTCAAATTTATTGCTTAACTTTAGATGATATTTTGTTTATTTGAAATATTTATTTTTAAATTTAAATTAAATGATATTACAACTCATAGTAAACATGTCTTAAACTTGCCAAGTGATTTCTTAATACACTTACTTAATTTCAATATAAAATATCCTCATTTTTTTTTAATTTAATTTTTTTCTCTTTTTGATCATTATTACTTATCTTTATTGGATTATCCATTATTTTATATTTTCATATTTTCATGTGGATATTGTTAGTTTACTATTTGACAAAATATTACTGCTTAATATAAAAAAAGCATATAGATTTTCTTACTCCTGAAAATCTGGTTTATCACATTGATTCATTGTTCAAAAATTCATGTATTATTTAGTTTTATCAGTAATATTTTTGAGTATTATTTATATACTCTCACATAACTTTGATTCTCCTCTTTATATATATTCTTATTATGTTATTTAAACTAACTTTAACTACTTAATGCTTTACCTCTAACCCAAATAATTAATCTTTAAATCCTAATCTCTAAACTTATAAGTAAGTCTAAAGAAAAAAAGAGGTTCTATTTTACAACTCAAACTCGAAATATTGTTGAGTGTAGTTAATGTTATTCAATTACTTCCATTAATTATATATTTTTTTCTTCTACGTCTTAAGTATTAGTTTTGTCCTAAAATTGCGAGCTTCTTATAAGCGCGGTACCTGGTTTAACCTCAATTTAAAAACATTTCCCTTTTTAATTATTTGACTTTATTTATTTATGGTTAGATTTTGAATTTAAATGGGTTTATCAATAGTTTTATGGTTAGATTTTTAATTTGAATGGCAATATTTATATTTATTAATTCAAATAAAGTGCCTAATTAATTCAAAATTTAAAATTTAGAAGGTTTTAGTTAGAAAGGTAGTTTATTTTGTCTTAACAATACCACTTAACTTTTTTATGGTGATGTTACTTGGCTTAATATGGTGCTTCTGCCTCTCGCTTTATTATATATAAGACTATATACTATATGGTTAGATTTTGAATTTAAATGGCTTTATCAATAGATTTATGGTTAGATTCTAAACTTGAATAACTTTATCTATATTTATCAATTCAAATAGAGTAACCAAATTAAAAATTTAAAATTCAGAAGATTCTTTTAGTTAAAAAGGTAGTTTGTTTGTCTTAATAGTGTTATTTGGCTTTTTGTGATTGTGCCACTTGTCTTAATATGATATTTCTGTGTCTCTTTTTATAATATAATAACTAGTATAGTACCCCGCGTGATGTACGAAAAATATTAGGAAAAAAATTATACAAAATTATTGCCTTATTTTTAGCTAAATATAAATTTTACGGATAATAAAGACAGTTAGCACAATGACAAATCTAAAGTTGTAGTAAGTACCAGCATAACTCGCGGATGTTGTAAAGTAAAGAAAACAAAAAATGGAAGTTGAAGCTACAGCAAAGTTTGATAATAGCCCGGTTTCTACTTTTAAGATTCCTCCATGATTCTTTATTTTGCTCGTTAAAATAATATCTAAAGAAAGAAGACATTGAGAACACTTAATAATTTTCTGTGGAACAAACATCTAAGACGCATTATAGTTGATCCTCATGCTTAAAAAAAATATGCTGCATAGCAATTCCACTCATATAGGCCCTTGGTATCCTAATCAATTATAAGTGAACTAAAATTGCTTAGGAAATTTCCAAAACGAAAACAATGAACAATTTGTTTTTTTAGATTTTACAATGTTTATGCTTTTGATATTTCTATGTTTTCCCATCAACTTTCCGCCACGTATTTCATGGAAAACTCGCGTGAGTTTTGATCATATATCTTTCGCACATCTCAATAAAATTACAAATTGCATGATAAAATTGATTAGACGCACATATAAAATTTGTCCATATGAATTTCTGATATCAAAGAATGATAATAAAGTTTGAAGCATCTGATTAATGGGTAAAAAGGTAACTATCCTGACAGAATGCTAATGTGAAAGAGGGAACATAAAACCTGCATCTTCTTGAACGATTCGAACATACATACACACATTATAGTATCATACCTTTTTTCTTACCATTCATATCACATAAGATATACTCTTTTCATTCTAATTTATACGAGGGTTGGACCTATTTGGGGAGTCAAACAGCTCTTTTTTTGACTCAATTTTAAATATAGATTCTTCAAATATTTTTTAATAAAATCTATATATTTGAAAACTATATAAAAAGTGTTATAAATCTACATAATTAATAATTCACAATATATGAAAGAATTGAAGAATATCATAATCAAAGAAATAGTTGTTTGACTCCCTGATTAATCCTCACATAAATTGGGATGGAGGGAGTAGCTAAACTTTAATTTAGTCCATTAAATCAAAGGCTCACTTTCCCTCTTTACGTGTTTATAAAGTTGGAATTTAAGATTATTTTCCTAATAAATCAATCAGGCATGAATATACAATAAAGGGTAACACATATTGAAAAGAGTAATTTATCAAAGGTACATGACCATTTACAGTTCTTTATTTAGTTCTAAGCTCCCTGTAGTAGTCTTAGAGGTGTTAGGCTAATAATTGCTATTTAGAGTCAATTATGTGTGTTACAGAGTCTCATTCATTGTTCTGTTTTTTCTTTACCAAGCTCAGAGTGTTGTAATGAAGTTATGCGAACCAATGAATTCAGTTAACCAACTTTTTAAAATTTGCGTCTAACATCTTTTGTAATAAACTTCTTCTAGTTTTATATTATGGGTATTTAGCTTTTAGTTTTTGTTGGATACAATCTTCTCTAAAGTTTTAAATTTTGAGATTTTTGAGAGATTACGAATTTTAGTGGTTAGCACGTAAAAATCCATGTCTGTACCGTCACTATATTTTTTTGCCATGGACTTTGAAGTCATTCTCATGTGCCTTTTTTCATTTCTCTATCTCCTTCTAAATTTGATCTTGTGCATTAACACATGAAGTTTGATAAAACATTGATGATTACACGAAATGATCAACTCAAGGTCTATAACGAAGTTTTTAACTCTCACCAGCAAAGTTCGCCTGAGCATCTGATCGGAGTTTGACTCCGATTAAAAGACACATCCTCAAAAACCAGCAACTATCTCCTAGCCAAATTTATGGAAATTTAGATGTTATTAAATGTTTCTCTTTTCATAAGAGAATTTCTAAACATCTTGAGCATTTAGTGATGAAGTTGGAAGTTTTTCAATTATTATTATTCCTGAGAAATGTTTATTCGTAAGAAGATAGTATGATGCTATAATTTAAAGTGATTCTGCAATATTATGGAGCATTAGCGGTACTGAGTTGCTTTGGTATGACGGTGTTTACAGTGAGGGATCAGAATCAACATCAGTTGCTTTTCGGGCCTCCATCGAAGAGGAGACCCGAGTTTCCAAAAGGGGTATTGAAAGAAGTCATTGTAATAGTATGTCAGAAAAAACTTTTACTAGGAACGTTGAAGAAGATGGAAAACTTGCTAAGCAAATTCAGAGTAAGTGCAGAGAAGAAGAAGGGTTTATGAAAAAACTTTGAAAGTAAAGAAGTAAATAATGAGTAGAAGTGAAGATATAGACAGCAAAAATCGTGATTATGATTACTTCGAAAATGGGCGAAAATTTTGTTGAATCGTGGGGCAATACGTATTCGGGATATTAAATGCGAGAAGACGTGCGTCCTTTCAAGTGCCAATAACTGTTCAGGAACTTTCCCCCCAAGAAAGTGATCTTCATCATCTTTCCAGTGACATAAAGATGTGTCACCAGAAAGTAGGGGTACTATCTGTATGGGTAAAATTGGTTTATAATAAATGGTCTAATGATAGCATGAAACGTGGAACTGAAGACAGATAAAAGGCGAGTCAAGTAACAACCAGTATCGGGAATAGCAACTGCAACCGATATCGGGTAAATCCCGAAGGGAGCATAATCAGCTGGAACATATCAAGTATTTTTCAACGGGTAACATTCAATGAGAAAATACTTTCTAACATTAAATGGGCAACCGTTGCAGAGAATATTTGCATTCCTAGTCTCCCGTTATTTATTTATCAATGACTCTTTATTTGTCATTTAAGTGGAGCTTGATCCTAGGATCTTGTCTGCCTAGGTATAGTTATAACAGTAGGCTCAATAGCAATAATTCTTTTTGAAGATATTTCTTCTACTACGAGAAAAGGAGAATTTGATAAAGAATGGATTGTATGTTGAGAATGTGGTGGAGAATGAGATTACAGATGAAAAGGCTATGGAGAATTTTTAGTATTTAGTTTCGTTATTTATAGGAATTGCGATGGAGTATTTTTAAGGAACAATTGATTTTGTTAAATATGTTTCATATTCCATTTCCTCATTTATATGAAGATACCGTATTTAAGTGCTATCTCCTTTATTTTGTACTGTGTTTAAGTTGTAGAATATGTTAATTACTTTATAGATGTAGTTTATGAAATATTTTATGATTCTACGTGTATTTATGAAATCTTCCGGTAATGATATCTAGGTTTGAAGTGAATAAATAGGACGAAGGCTATTGTGTTTGGTTATGGGGCTTTTGCATCTATATCCAATTTTGAGGTCACAATTGAATCTATACATACTTTACAAAAAAAAATTGCAAGCCTACGCATTTTACGATCCACTTCAGACTTATCGGGTCTGAAGTTAAAAAAAAAATTAATCTGAGTTGAAAAAATTACACTTCAGATACACTTAAGGCCAAATAGGTCTGAAGTGTAACCAATGGTTTCATACACTTAAGGCCAATAAGTCTGAAGTGAAAAATTGCGTTTCAGATGCACGTAAGCTCAAAAGGTCTGAAGTGCAATAAATGTTTTCCTACACTTAAGGCTAATAAGTCTGAGAAAAGTGAAAAATTGCATTTCAAATGCACTTAAGGCCAAAAGGTCTGAAGTGTAACCAACGTTTTCATGCACTTAAGGGCAAATTGGCCTGAAGTGCAAATTGCCTAGAAAGAAAAATTTGTTCTTCGAATTTTGACAATCCAATATACGATTTAATACTTAAATCTACTCCAAATGAGCTCAAATTTGAAATATATTCTCCAAATATCATCAAGAACAAACCCTCAATCATCAATTAGTCAAAATAACAATAAATTTAACGAACCCCTTTTTGCGATTAAGAAAAAGAATAAAAAGAAACCCTAAGCAATAGTAAAAATAAAGCGCCACAGCAATTCACCATTGTAAAATATTATAAACTACCTTAAAATATGTTCACAGACCCATATAAAATCACTGGAAGAAGAAGAAGAAGAAGAAAAAAAAAGAAGAATAAGAAGAAGAAAGAGGAGAGAAATGCATGAAGTTGTTTAAACTTTGGGATTAAGTTAAAAAAATTAAAAAATGAATACAGATTAAATGGGAGCGCCTATGCAATTTTTACTTTGGTTAGTACGTCAGTTAAAGAGTCTGCGTTAGACTTGAGCAAAGCCTACTCTTTGTAAAACATTCATGAGGTACTGGGAGTGGGCCTGACAGAGTTGGTCTTGCCAGGCCCAATTGTTCTTACTACTCCTGAGTCCATGAACGTCTGTTATTGAGAGCTAAAAAGGAAACATAATGGGGCCTCCTCCATTATCCTAAATTATCTAATTACATATTTGACAACAGTAGATCACAACTAAAATATCAATCACTCAATTTTTTAGCTACTAATCTACAATAATTACAAACACTAGTATTTATACCCGCGCGTCGCGCGAAGAATATTTTGTAATATCTTGATATTTGGCTTAATCTTATGAAAAATTATTTTTTTGTCCTAAAATTACTAAGTGGCTTTTTATTATGTTGTCACTTGGTTTAATATGATGTCTTTGTGTATCCTTTTATTATGTATAGATAATATAATATATAATATATAGATACCTCCTACGGCTTGTTTGGATAGTTGTTACATGTCGTTTCATAATGTATTGTATTGTATTGTACTGTATCGTTTGATGAATACAATATTTGGATAGATTGTATCGTTTGCCGTTGTTTCATGATATCATGCACCATTAATATAAAAAATAAACTTGCAATATTATTAAAAAACTTATGATACTGGGTAAAATTATTATATAAAAAGGTAGGGTAAATGATAAAATAAAATTATTTAATAATAATGAAGGGTGCCATGAGAGAAATAGACAAGGTAACGACGCGACCACACCAAATCAATCATTACATAAAGTGGCACATTTCGTCGTTACGTAACGACGGATTTAATGCTACAATATAATAATATTGAAGGAACAATCAAAACAAACATCGTATTTAAGTAATAACACTATACAATACAATAGGTAAAAACCATCCAAACACGCTATTAATATAATGTAAATAATATAGATTTCTTACTTCGTCCAATATATATATATTTTTAATTCTTTTGTATAAAGTGTATCAGTATTTTGATTATTTTTTTTACATTATATTGAATAAGCAATTAGACTTTTCTTCTATTTTATTTTTAATATAAAGTTTTAATTTTTACATTTTTTACTTCGTCCAAAATAAATGTTCTTTTATTACTTTGTATAAAATGTGTCAATATTTTTAGATTCTTTTTTCTACATTATATGAAATAAGTAATTAGACTTTTCTTCTATTTTATTTTCGATATAAAGTTTTGATATTTAGATTTTTTACTATATTGCTTGTAATTATTTCAAATTCAAATTAGACTTTTCTTCTTAAATTCAAATTCGAAAAGAGTAACTAACTAATGATAAATAATGCATAATTTAATTTTATTAAGATTTAAATTTAAAAAGAAACTAAGTATTACTTAACCTAATTAATTTTGTCCTAAAATTACAAAGTGGCTTTTTATTACGATGTCACTTGACTTACTATGGTGTCTTTGTCTTTGCCTCTCCTGTTATATATAGATGGAAGATTCCAAAAATCTAACATGTATGCTAAGCACTAGATCTACGAAATCAGCTCTTTACACAACTAGCCACTTTTGAACTTATACGATCACAGCCAACGAAAAATTGCTACATCTTCCCCATTTAAAGCTAACACTTCCAACAAAACAAAGATCTGAGACTTTCTTGAAAGTGGCTATTAATTTGGTTCTTAGTAATTCAGATCTGACCTACTAGTGATCAGATCTTACAAATTTAAACATTCAATTCAGGTAATCATGCATTAGAGTGTCATACAAACATTAACGACCGAACATTCTAAGAACAAAGGAATTCCAGAACATTTTTCTATTTAAAAACTACACATGCTCAACTTAAAAGCGTTATTCAATTGATAACGCATGACTCAGTAGGTCTGCACATATTCTGAAACTTGAATGAAATCAAAGTACTACAATTTCACATGCTTTAACGTTCAAAGTAACAAATCGAACACAAGCAAAGAAAATGAACAAAGATGATCATTATTCATTTCATGACTGCCAAGAGGACTTCACATATGAATTTCAAAGTAATACATTTATGTGTGAAAATCAGTAGAAAAGTGTAGAATCAGGGGAAATGGAGCTTAGCAACAAGATCTTTAAACAGCAACCACAGTGACCAGCTTTATTAATACTTGAAAACCCAACAGCTCCCAAGTTTAATAGAATTTTTCACTCCAAGTCTCACGTTTTCGCTCTTCTTTCTTTTAGAATTTTCCAGAAAACTTGCTCTTAAAACCTACAACTTAAATATAATCATAAGTGCTCCAAGTGGAGCTCCCAATATCAGTAAATGTTTATTGTGTTTGACTCGTGACATGGATTAGGAGTGCATTCCTTCACATATGTAAGATTGTCACGACCCAAAATTCCAACTCGGTCGTAATGGCGCCTCTCACGAAGACAAGGCCAACCAATCCAAACTAAACCTCGATTTAGACAGTTAAACAACACGAAAATAATATAAGTACGGTTTAATAACCGAAATTAGCGGAGAAATATAGTGAACCATCCTGACTACAGCCCGAACCGGGGTGTCACAAAGTCATGAGCAACTAAAGAAATCCTAATAATAAAATTACTATTATAATATCCCTGGCACAATTGTCTGAAGAAAGTGGAAACAATAGGATAAAAGAGATACGGGGCTGCGGACGCCAATAGTTACCTCGTATTCTCTGAATCACCGCTCTAACAATAGTAGTCAATACCTCGGAGCGGAACCGAGGACGCCTGAATCTGCACACATGGTGCAGGGAGAAATGTGAGTACTTCCAACTCAATGAGTAATACATATAAATAATGAATGAAAGTAAGAAACACGCAAGGCTTAAAGAAATCCACGATGAAACAGTAAAAGCACGTAAATATTCTAAGCAAATAACATGAAGTGAATGAAAACAACACCAACACAACAAAATGCAATGCACGTCATAACTTTTGTGGCGGCGTGCCACCCGTTCCCTGGGTACCAGGCGCTCACTGTGGGAGGTTCAGTAGCGCAATATCTCGTGACGGCGTGTCACCCGATCCAACATATCATATGCAAAGTTATTTAATTTTTTTTTAAAACTGAGTTTATGAAATGAATCAATTCAGTAACAAATATCCCTGAAAGGTTCACATAACCGGCGAGATGCCAAATAATACCCCTGAAGGGTTCACATAACCGGCGAGATGCCAAATAATACCCCTGAAGGGTTCACATAACCGGCGAGATGCCAAATAATACCCTTGAAGGGTTCACATAACCGGCAAGTTGCCCAAATATGATGATATCAATAAGTTTCAATTAATCACGTAGTAAAATCATCAATCGGGATGGACCAAGTCACAATCCCCAATAGTAAACGACACAGTATAGCACTACGATGTAAAAATCCAGGGTTTCAAACCCTCAGGACATCATTTACAAGCATTACTCACCTCAAATCGGCTAAATCCTTAGCCCGCGACGCCCTTGCCCTTTGAATTGGCCTCCACGTGCGTCGAATCTGTCCAAATTCAGAACAATTACATCACAACATATTGTGGGAGCAAAGCCCAAGCAAAGCAATCGAAAAATACCAAGAAATCCCGAAATTAGAAAATCCGAGCCCCGGGCCCACCTTTCAAAATTTGGTAATTATCACCTCACGATTTCAACCATATAAAATTTGTCGAATTCCGACATTAGATTGACCTCCAACCCTCAAATCTAAACTTTAGGGCTTTCACCATTTTCACAACTTAAATCATCAATCAATTGCTAAAAGCGATGATAAACTGAGGTAATTCCTCCAAAATTGAGTTAGGAAAACTTACCCCGAGATTTCTCTAAAAAATCTTCCAAAAATCCTTCAAGATTTCGCTTCAATCCGAGTTCCCTAGCTCCAACTACGTTCAAGATGGTCAAAGCTCTCTTCTTTAAGAGCTTGTTCAAGAAATTCTCCCTTTGATATGGTTTTGAGGTTGATTTGTTGTGATTCTATGGTGGTTGGAGGTGTTTCTCTTTGTGGGTATCGAAAATGGGTTTTGCATGGCAAAATGAGCACTGAGTGCTTTTTATAGAGTGGTCAAAAATCGAGTTAAAACACCCTTGCCCGGTCAATTATGCGATCGCATACCTGTCGCATAACAGGTATGCGGTTCGCATTTCTGACGTAGCCATCGCGAAGATATCCCTAGCCTTCACCGCGAAATCAACACAAAGCGAGGTTTGCGGTTCGCATTTCATGTTTTGTGATCGCATTCTCGTCGCATTCCTGACATAGATTTTGTCCAAATTTCTGTCTCAGTATGCGATCTCCACTGTCAAATACGCGGTTTGCATTTCAGGTTTGCGGTTCGCATTCTGGCCGCATTTTGGTCGCGAATCTTGCCCAGATTTCTGCTTATGTTTGCGACTCCTCTGTGAGATATGCGATCCGCATTTAAGTTATGCGGTCCGCATTCTCACCTGGTTTTTCTGTAACTTTTGCTTTTCCAACGATGGTTTAGTCCGTTTAACCACCCAAAACTCACCCGAGGCCTCCGGAACATCAACCAAACACGCCAACATATCCCATATCATTATTCAAACTTGTTCCAACCTCCGAGACGCCCAAATCAATATTACAACATCAATTTCGTATCAGATTCAAGCCTAAGGATTTTCAAAATCTTCTAAGTCACTCTTTGATCTAAACCCAACCGAACCACGTCCGAATGACCTGAAATTCCACACACACGTCCTAATTCACATCTCGAAACTACAGCAACTTTCAGAATTCCATTCCGACCCTCGGATCAAAATCTCGCCTATCGACCGGAAATCGCCAAAATTCTAACTTCGCCAATTCAAGCCTAATTCTACACCGGACCTTCAAAATCAATTCCGACGCACTCCTAAGTCATAATTCACCTTCCGAAGCTAACCGAACCATCGGGATTCACATCCGAACCCTCTAACTCCTAAGTCAACATCCGGTTGACTTTTCCAACTTAAAACTTCTTAAAAGAGACTAAGTGTCTCATTTCTTACCAAATTCACTCCGAACGCAAACTACTCAACTCGATTACATAAAACACGGATACGATGCGTAAATGAAGTAGGAATGGGGAAGACGGAGTGGCAACCCACGAGACGACTGGCCGGGTCGTCACATTCTCCCCCTCTTAAGCAAACGTTCGTCCTCGAACGAGTCAAGAAGCATACCTGAAGTCCCAAATAGGTGAGGATATCTGCTTCGCATCTCTTGTTCGGTTTCCCAGGTAGCCTCTTCCACGGATCGACCTCTCCACTGAACTTTCACTGAAGCTATCTCTTTGGACCTCAACTTCCGAACCTGACAATCCAAAATCGCCATTGGCTCCACCTCATAGGTCAAATTATCATCCAACTGAATCGTGCTGAAGTCCAAAATATGAGACGGGTCTCCAATATACTTCCGGAGCATCGAAACATGAAATACTGGGTGTACACTCGATAGACTGGGTGTCAAGGCAAGCTCATAAGCTACCTCCCCGACTCTACGAAGCACCTCAAACGGCCCAATGAACCGAGGACTCAGTTTCCCTTTCTTCCCAAATCTCATAACACCTTTCATGGGCGAAACTTTTAGCAAGACCTTGCCAACCATGTAGGACACATCTCGAACCTTCCTATCGGCATAACTTTTTTGCCTTGACTGTGTTGTACGGAGCCTCTCTTGGATTACCTTTACCTTTTCTAGAGCATCCCGAACCAAGTCAGTCCCCAATAGTCTAGCTTCACCGGGCTCGAACCAACCAACCGAAGATCTACACCATCTCCCATACAAAGCCTCATACGGGGCCATCTGAATACTTGTCTGATAGCTGTTGTTATAAGCGAACTCCGCAAGAGGCAGAAATTCATCCCATGAACCTCTGAAATCAATAGCACATGCGTCGCATCAGGGAGTGTCAATATGACGATCCCCATTCGCATCAGGGAGTGTCAATATAACTTCAGTCCTGCTGCGACGCATGTGCTATTGATTTCAGAGGTTCATGGGATGAATTTCTGCCTCTTGCGGAGTTCTCTTATAACAACAGCTATCAGACAAG
>MCJB01009611.1:236202-252423 GCA_002018475.1 Nicotiana obtusifolia | reverse complement strand
ACGGCTTTGGGATGCGACCTGCCGTTTTGAAAGACTGTAAATACCCTTATTCATTTTTTGTATTCAAACATTCGTGCTCTTTTACAAAAATTTCATCATTCTTATCTTCAAGAGCTCCTGCCTTCTGCTTTTCTGAAAATATTTCACAAGCTATCTACAGATTATATTTCTTTCGTATCAGCATCTTTTTCTTTCTTCTTCTATTCAAAAATAATGGCAAAGACTTCAAAATTCGTTCCTCAAAGACAAACTCCCTCTTCTTCTCAACCTGCTGAGAACGTTTCGCCTGTCGTCATCGAGGAACCTATACCGGAACCCCCTCTAAAGGCGTTTATACCAACGGGGTGCTCAACCGGAGCCGATCTCAAAGTTGAAAAAACTTCCTCAATACCAGGCCGATGCAAACTGGTCATGAGATATATCTGTTCAATCACCGACAGCGTTCTCGAGAAAGTCAAGGAAGACTGTAACTGGGTCGGCAAGTGTGTGGTGGTTCCTGCGCCTGAAGAAGCAATTACTACCCATGTGGAGGGGTTTTTAAGTGTTTACACTTATCTGTTTACGTTGGGCCCTTTGAACCCGGTCATTATTGCCTTTTGTAAAAGGTACGAGGTGACCCTGGGCCAAATTCATCCTTCTTTCTGGAGGATAGTTTTCCTTCTCCGTTTTTTATAAGCAAGATCGAGGAATGTCCTTTCACCGTCGATCATCTCATGCGTTTGTACGGTCCTCGACTCTATCGAGGGGGTTGATAAAACTTGCTCGTCGGGCAAGTAAAGCCCCGTTTTCAAGTATTGATGAGGATCGGGATCGAGGTTGGTTGGGTAGATTTGTGCGAGTGAAAACATCGAATCTAATCCCGGCCAAGGATATTCCATTCCCTGAGAAATGGAATATGAAGCTTAAGTATAACCTTGCTTTTTAAAAATTTATTTACCGTTTTCCCTTTTGCCCTTCCTCTTATCAATTTTCTATGATGCTGCTGTTTCTCGGATGCCGGATGAAATTCCTCATCTCAAAGAATGGGTCGAGCGGATCGTATCCCAAAAACCATATTCCGAGCGCGCATGGCGCGAGCTTTCGAAAGGCCGGTGGGAGGCCCGACTTTATGGTGAATTAAGTTACATTCGAGCTTAATTCTTTATGCTATCGATTTCTAACTTGTTTTGCTTCTCTTTCGCAGGTTTATCAAAAGATGTTGAAATGAGACCTCCACCCGTGGGCGATGATGCTCCTAGTGAGCCCCCTGTTTCGAAGCGGGATAAAGAGAAAGAAAAGAAAAAAGGCCCCAAGTTCCCCAGACCATGAGAAGAAGAGACCAAGGAAAAGATTGGCTCGTAAGTCCAAGAGGAGTGCTAGTGATAGGGTATTATCTTCGGACTCGCTACATCAATTGAGGGATGAGTCTGAGGAGGAAGAAGAGGATTTTGACCTTGTGGCTAGTGTGCCGCCACAGTCTGAAGGGCAAGAGGCCTCCGAACCAGGGGTTAGTGAAGCCGATCTTCATCGAGTTGGGGAACCCGAGGTGGAGACAAAAACTGAGGCTTCCCCATATATAAGGAGAGCACTGCTGGGAGTATTGGGTCCGATTGAGATGGTCGATTCGCCCTCTTTCTTGAAATCAGTGTTCAACGAGGCCTAAATAGCAAAAGAGCGTTCCCTGGACAGAAATCATAGATCGAAAGACCCTTTTCGTGGTTTTTTCGATGGTGTGGATTCGACGATCACGAAAGATGTTCTTGGGCTCGGTAATTTAGAGGTACCGAGGAAGAGCTCATCCTCCGATACAAGCGGGACTTCCTTTAGTCCAAAACTGGTCAATCGGTTTCCCGCATCAAGCGCTTACCCTGATCGAAAACTCTCCATATCTTTTACCATTCCCGAGGATGCCCGGGTTCTTTCCGCCCCCATCGGGGTGGTCAGTTATCTTCGGTGCTTGGTGACCGAGGAAGATCAGGAAAAAATGAACGAGGTGGATGCGCCCTGCCTGTTCAACGAATCTCAACAGGCGCTGAATCGGGTAACTTTAATCTTTAATCGATGTCTTTTGTTATGTACTTTAAAATTTTAAGTAATTATAACATCTCCCTTTATGCTTGTAGGCCTCAGTACTTCATCATGAGGCTTTTCTCCGATTCCAGGAAGAGTCGAAACTCCATGAGGTCGACGCTCGGGAGCTCATTGAGAAAATAGACACCTTGAAACTTCTCAATGAACAGCTTGAAGGTGAGGTAAAGAACCTCCGTGCCGAACTGGAGCTTACCCAGAAGGATAATGCTGGCTTGGTCGAGCAAGTAGCGCAAAAACTTGATCGAATTGATCAGCTTTAAACTGAAATGAATGTGGTTAAAGCTGAGGCCGACGAGTGGAGGAGCAAGATGGATCAACCGGCCTCAGAAAAAGAGACATCTCGGGCACAATTAGCTTCGGCAAAGGCTCATCTTGGAGCGGCAAAGGAGAAAGCCGAGGCCCAAACCAAGATTATCGAGGAGCTTCAATCTCGAATCAGTACGGTTATCTCAGATCGAGATAATCTGACTAAAGAGCTAAAAAAGGCCAAGTCGGAAGTTGCCGTGATCAAAGCCAAAGTTGATGAACTGGTGGCTCAATATAAGGCCGATGCTGAAGCTGCTCAAGACCAATCAAGGAATATGGTTGACCATATGAGGTGGCAAACTCGCAGGCTTGCCCTTAAAGAAATTTACGCTCGAGGCTTTGATTTATCGACGGAGATCGAAGATGTCAAGATAGCTAAAGCCGAGGACAGAAAACTAGCCTTTCCAGAGAAGACCTCGGAAATCCTGATGTCGAGGTGGGATCCAGTCGAGACCAAGTCGCTCCTGACCGAGTTTTATCTCTTTCCGTGTTTAATATTGTGTATCAAGATTTCTCGATTTCTGTAAAAGGGATTCTTGATATATATATGTATATAAATATTTCTTTTCACAACTTTCAAATTTTCTCTTTGCTTTTTTTATTTGGACTTGCAAAGATTGGAATGCCTTAGTCCTCGAGTACTATTAACTCGAAGTGGCCTTAGCCTTTTGATTCGGGCATTGCCAAATAAGCGATGTGCCCATGGATTTTGTTAACCTTGTATGACCTTAGCCTTTTAATTCGTGCTCGGATACGCCAATTTTTCTGTCTCCGTGATATGGCTGATATCGATCTTTATTCGATCTTGGTTCGCGATAAATATCCCTACTGATTTTGTCATAAGCTCTAACGGGGTAAATGGATCCCGAAGGGGCTCCGAGCTGATCGTCTTCGACTCTGATTTTTTACTGGTACTGGTTATGTATGTCAGCCTATGTGACGGCCAGCACTTTATTAAGTTCTGTTTTAGTTGCTGCGCAGCCGCTGAGCTTCGAACATTAAGCCCCTGAGTGAAAGCTTGAACAGCCCAATCGTCAGTGAATGGTGGCAGATCCATCCGTTCCATTTGGAATCAGAACACGAACTCTCTGAGCATCTCGTTATCCTTCTGCCTGACTTTGAAAAGGTCCGATTTTCGCGTTTCGACCTTGATGGCGCCTGCATGTGCCTCCACAAAAGAATTTGCAAGCATAGCAAATGAGTCAATAGAATTAGGGGATAAGTTGTGATACCATGTCATGGCTCCCTTTAAGAGGGTCTCCCCAAATTTTTTCAACAGAATAGATTCGATCTCATCATCCTCAAGGTCGTTCCCTTTGATAGCACATGTATATGCGGTTACATACTCGTTCGGGTCGGTCGTTCCGTTATATTTGGGGATTTCGGGCATACGGAATTTTTTAGGGATCAGTTTCGGAGGCGCGCTCGGTAGAAAAGATTTTTGCACGAACTTCTTGGAATTTAGGCCTTTTAACACCGGGGGTGCCCCTGGGATTTGATCCACCCTGGAGTTGTAGGTTTTCACCTTCTTGTCATTTGCCTCAATCTTTTTCTCCCTAGATTCTATTCGTTTAGTCAATTCTTCGATCATCTTCATAATTCTGGGGTTTGCCCTCGATTCACATTCATTTGACCTTCCTACGACTGATCCATCCTTGCGGGTAATTTTCCGGAGGGGCTGGGCTCAACCTTGTTCGAGATTTGGCTTCGATTTTGTAACTGAGTTATCGCCGCCTATTGGGCTTGTAACATTTCGAAGATCATCCGGAGGCTGATCCCGTCCCTTTCAACGTTTTAGGGATTTTGTGTTACTAACGGGACTCCTCTATGAACGCTATTTGAGGGGTCAGTAGGCTGATCTGCATCGACCACCGCATGTGAATTAGCGTCGATCAGAATTTCATCACCGGGCGCTGCGTTATTATTTTTTCCTTGATGATCGAACTCGTTATCAACGTACAGATGTGCCGATTGAGAGTTTGACATTTCTGTATTATAGCCTAGAATCAAAGACAGTTCAAAGAGCAAGTGTGAAGCAATGTGTGTTATGGAAATTTGTATCAAGTATCCACTATTATCCTTAGCCCCATGGTGGGCGCCAAACTGTTTACCCTAAAAATCGGATAACAATTGAACTTATACGTGGTTGTAAGGATACGTGGCCTAATTTGATACAAATGATGAATAATACAACTGAAGTTAAAATTAAGTAATAAACGAAAAGGATGCAAACCACCCAAGCTAGACATTGTTGATTGTTGGTTGATCCTTCTTGGGTAGGGACTGGTTATAATAGAAATTGGAACAAGATAATGAAATAAATGATTTAAGAGAACAATCTATAGCTGTCTTTATCGATGATTGGAAAAAGTGCCCTTACAAATAATTAAAACCCCATTTATATAGTAGGGGGATCCTACATTTGGTACAACTCCATATAAGGTAAAAAATCTCCTGATTTGCTAATTAACCGGTTCTATTGATTTGTGCCGAGATTCCTGCCGCGATGTTCGTCTCATTACGGATATTATGGCTTTCCGTTATTTAGGTTCGGTGATCTTCCCTCGGGTATTTTCGGAGTCAGGATCGATTTCGGATCACGGGCTCGGTATTCTCGAGGTCGGACATTCTGAACTCGTGTTCCGCTTCGATGAAACTCGGGGTCGCTCTTTAACCCTACGCATTCTGAACTTGACCTGTCGTACAATAGTCAATCTTGATTTTGACCATATAAAATCGAGCCCGATTTCGACCATATACAATTGGACCCGACTTCGACCGTATAAAATACTAA
Organism: Nicotiana obtusifolia; assembly: GCA_002018475.1. Taxonomy (NCBI): domain Eukaryota; kingdom Viridiplantae; phylum Streptophyta; class Magnoliopsida; order Solanales; family Solanaceae; genus Nicotiana; species Nicotiana obtusifolia. The sequence goes on along the minus strand of MCJB01009611.1, from coordinate 247,253 downwards.
TACTTGAACCAAAGTTCTGCTAGCTACTTGCTTTGCTGCTGCATTTAGCTCGAATAATACGCCCATTTGAGTCACCTAAACCGAGGTATTGGTAACAATTTTTGAGTATGTGACACAATAGATAGAATGCAACAAAAACAAAGACTTTTATTAAGAATTTCAAACATAAACATGCTGTGAAATAATTAAGGATATTCTCATCGACTCGATTGGCTCTCGTTCTAGTTTGACAGAAAGGTAAAAAGCACTAAAATTTTCTTCCTAGTTAGTATTTTGCAACATATGTAATTTATAATTTAGAATACAGCAATAAAATCCGAAAAGAATTGGGTGACGAGGGAGGTGGTGGTGGTGGGAGAAGAAATGGGAGAAGGGGCTAAAATGGATTGGAACGCTGAGGTGGCATGTCACGTGGTGTCCACCTCACCGAGATATCAAGCCATGTAAGATGATGTGTTCATGGTGGAAGGTCCTAACAGTGAAAGAATATTTTTGCATCAATTTTATAACATGGACCGAAAGTATAACATAGGGTGTAAGTAATCCTTTTCGTATCGTAAAAGTATTTTTGACCCTTATGCTATGTTGTATATTCCATTATAACTGAGGTTTTTTTGTAAAATTGTCATATCTCAAGTACTCTTGCAAACTAACGTGAGTACTAAATTTGGACACTATAATATAATAGTAGTAAGGAAGGATAACCATGGTATAAAGTTGACTAAATACTTGAAAAATAAAAGTTTTTTGTCGTTGTAGTAAGGTAAATTGGAGTGGTAATTACTTCTCCGTACTTAATTAGAGATTTTGATTTGAGCTCTAGGTATAAAGATGCCTTTGTTAGAAAGCTTTTTACTCTTAATATGGATTTTTTAGCGCAAATTCAAATTTAACCGGACCCCAATAGAAATACCGAAAACCGAATGAGAACCAAAAAAGTAACTCGTATAAAGTTATTGTACTTCTTAACTCTCCCTCCATATGCACTCATTGTGCATGGACCAGACTTGCCTTTGATATTTAAATCCACAGTAAATTTTTTATTTATTTATTTTTGTTTTTTATTTTTCAACATAAAAGCCATTAGTCCTGTCTGCTACTAAAGCAAACAAGAATTCATTAGACCATATTTCTAGCCTTTCTTCTTTTGACTTCCGACCATTCTCTGAATTTTTCTTTTTCTCCCACTTCACATTTGAATCTTGTCTTCTCACTACAACAAAAAACCCAAAGATTTAGGCTTTTCTATCCTTCCAAGTTACTCTCAGTAATTCTACCCAAAAAAAGAAAAAAAGAAAAAGAAATGGCAATTGATATGATCTCAGAAGCTCCAAGTCTAGTCACAAGTCCAAGAATTTCTTTTTCTGATGATCTTAGCCAAAAAGATGCTAATGCTAATTCTTCTGCTGCAGCCACTGAAAAATTCCCATTAATTTGCTCAGATTCTAATTCTGAATTCGATTTCTGTATTACTAACAGCACAAATACAGAAACTTCTTCAGCAGATGAGCTTTTTCTTGATGGCTTAATTCGACCTCTTCAACTACAAGAAAAGTTTGTCACTTTAAACCAAGAAATCTTGAAAAATATATCCAAGAATCAACCTTTAGATTCTTCTCCAAATCAACCAACTCCAAATGATAGTTCAAACCAAGAAATTTTGAAACAAAAGGATCAAACCAAATCCTTTTGGCGGATAAGGAGAAGTAGTAGTCTTCATTGTGAAAACAGCCACAAGAAAAGCTCATTTTGGTCTTTACCTTTACTATTACGTAGCAATTCTACAGGTTCAGAAGGTCCGAAAAACAATGCACAATTCAAAAAAATGAAGAATATGAATACATCTGCAGCTAATCTTTACGCATTTCCATCGTCACAAAAGCCACCATTGAGAAAGAATTGTGGATTAGGGCATAATTATGGTAATGGGGTTTGCATTAATCCTGTTTTGAATGTGCCACCTACTTTCATTACAAAGGGTACTGCTAATCTCTTTGGTTTGGGGTCCTTTTTTGCCAATGGAAAAGAAAAGAAGGGTAAGAAATGATTTGTTTGTAATTAGTACTTTGCTCTTATTGTTCTTACTATAAATTATTGAAATCCATCATAGTGTGTTTACATAATTTTAGGTGGTCGTTTTGGTTCGAAGATAATTGATGTTGGGGTTAATTATATTGGGATTAGTTATATAGGATTAGTTATAGTGAGATCAGTTATTTTGGTATTATTTTTTATTGATTGTTTGGTATGTTGCACTAATTCTTGGATTGTCAATTTTACTGATTTATCTTGAGATTATTATTCCACCATCTGGCAGATATAAATTATTTATTATTATTTTTTATTCCTGAAATTACTTACTCAAAATTAATAACCAAACAAAAATAAAACGATATTAAATTTTTATCTTAAAATTATTTTTTGTTTATCCATCGTATCAGACGAATCCTTAATGTTATTTGGTGATGACTTTATTCTCTTAATATCTTTGGACGGAGGAAAAGAATTTGTACTCGGGATATCTCCAGAAGTTGGGTACTTTTTGTCCTTTGTGTCCATCTAAATAACCAATTAATCATTAAAGTCACAAAATTATTAAAAATGTAAAATTTAATGTGGCTTAGGCTTAGGGGACACAAAGACAAGAGGCCTTCTTTTGTGGTTGTCCCTTTTGCTTCTTTCATTTGAAATCTTGGATTTAAAGGGTTTTTAATATCAATTTCAAGATTACTTTTTGGTCCGTCTTTTCGGTTCAATCTTTTGATAAGATATGATATATTTGATTAGGTTCAAACTTCTGCGGAGTGGTTTATGGTTTCAGTTGCTTTTGTGTGTTTTTGTGGATTCAGACAATAGCACTCTTCCAAAATCAAAATAAATAATGGCTTTTACCAGGGCAAAATGTAAATTATTGATCTTAAATATATGTGAAATGTAATACTCCTACTATATTTTAGTATTTCCTCCGTCCTAAATTATCGGTCACGTTTGCTTTACGAAATTCAAATTATATGAACTTTGATCAATATTTAAATATATTTTTCATATTGACATTGACATGAGAAGAATTGCAACTTCTGATACTTATAATTTTTATCTAAAGTTTAATTTTAAAATATTTAATCGATTTAATCTAATTTAACTCCAATAATTTGTCAAGTTAATTCTCGAAAAGAAAACATGTCTTATAATTTGGGACGAAGGGAATATTTGCAAACTGGTGTTCATAATTGCAATTACTGGTTTGGCCCCAGAATTTGCAAATGTTAAACTTTAGTATCTGAAACACCTGAAAAATATGGAATAACCTGTATTTCAAACGAGCCTGTAGCTTTTACTCACAAATCTATTTTCCTCCAAATGAAGTTCATTTCCAAACATAACTTCCTAACTACTTTTATTTGGACATCTTAACGTTTCAAATAAACTTTATTTTTCTTCAAGTATGTTTAGATACTCTATTTTTCTATTATATAAATATTATTTTCTCTAGTCCCACCTTTCATTTTTCAGTCTTGAGTTTTGAGTGACTGGTAATTCTTCTTGAAAATAAAGACATTGAGTATCATATAAATAATAACAATAATAAATTCAGTGTAATCTCACGAAGAGGGCCTAGAGAAGGTAGTGTATACACAGCCTTATCCCTACCTGGTGTAGGTAGAGAGACTGCTCGACTCCAAACAAGCATGCATATCACAATAGTATAGCGAAGAAATACAGTAGTAGAAAAATCTAGGAAACAGTATCAACAACAACAAAGAAGTAGAACAACCAAAACACAAGCAATTACGGATAGTAATAGAATTTGAAATATTGTTTCATTATCTTAAATAGTACTAAATAAGCTTCAATATCTGCAAGTACCCATTTTGCCATCAATATTAATATTCATCTGAGAAGCATTTAAATTTGAAATACTTAATATTACTAGCTTTGATTCACAAATTTTCTAACTTTCCATATTTACTAAATAAATAAATAATCAAGTGAAGTTCATGACCCAAATCAACAATTTACTTCATGAAAGTCTTTTTGAACTCTAACTATCTATATGATCTATTTTACTTCTTCTTTCGATTTACATAAAATATTTGGATTTGGTGGGCCGGGGCGGGGTATTGTTGAATTATTAATCAAGGATTAGTTTAAAGAATTCGTCTAGACTATAGTATTATTCATTAAAATATTAAAGTCAGAATCATTCGTTATGCTTGGAAAAGAGTAGATCCTTCTGTAAAACGAAGTCACAGTTTTATTTAGGGGTTCGGCAGAACACAATCCCAAACTCTGTATTGTGTAAAAAAATTACTTATTATGTATATACGATTTGTCCCAAACCCAATTAGATAACTTACCTAAAATCCCGAACTCGTAAACTCAAAATCCGAACCCATTGGCCAGTCCTTAATTTAACAGATACAAAGCTAAAACAAAAAGTGAAAAGCAAGAGGGAGAATCTTTTTTTGTGCGCGCGCGAGATATGGCCTCCAAGACTCCCAGAATCGTTCCTATATTTTGCACAAATAGCCAGCCATATTAATTATTTACTTTTTCTAGTCATATACATTGATTATATATAATTATACACATGTAATACATAAAATATACATATATTATATAATCACCGACTATTTTTAATTTAAGTGGTAGGGCGGGCGGCTATTTTGGTTAATTATTTTTAAATTTTTCGTTAGATTAAAACATGGTAAAATCTAAAACAGAAACATACGTGCAGTAAATGGTACAATGCTTCATCAGATACGTATGTTGATTATATATTATACTTTTTGTTCCAGTAAATGATTGACCATCGTTGGGTTTAAACATTTCTAAAACCAAAAGCATAGTACGTAGTACTACTAATTAGTTTCAGTTTGAAACCCAGAGACTATACCTTTTAGTAAGTTAGAGGAATCTAAATGGTACAGACATAAGACAGACAAGAAATGGGCAAACACTCTTCTGACTATACATCGACTTAACTTTCTGAATACTGCGATAGGTCAATATCAATCAGACAAGAGAAGAACAACTTTGGAAGTTCTTTGTACCATTTTCAACAAGCCCCTTAGATATTTTTCTTTTCTGTTCCTAGAATTTTATATTTTATAGGGATGCCCTTGTCATCCAAAACTTGTGCATAGTAGATCAAGAAAGCTTCACGATTAATAGGAGTAGAGAACAAGGTATATATCTATGATAGGAAATTTAATGCACTCCATCATCATTCTTCAGCCAAGCATATCTCTTTGCTTCTGTCTCAAGTAAGATAGAAGAAAATTAATGTTTGCCAACCACCCATCAACAAGTAATGAAATTGCTATACTGTCGAGGACTGTGGTGGAATGATTGAGATCCATCTATCTTTCATCAAATAATGTCTCAGATTCGAGTCGCAAAGGCATGAATCTAGTCTTAAAATTCTACAAGTACGATAATAAAGGTCCATGTATACATGTAAGACAACTGGTAAATATGCCACTCAATAGAGGGTCCCTAAGAACATGAAGTTAATATCTTAAGAAAAGGGGGAAATTAACTTTAAATTGTCTCCCAGATTCCGCCAATATACACAAGTAAAGAATGACCCATCCCTAAAGATACTCACTTTTTCCTCAAAAGCAGCCTATTAGAGGATTTCCGGATATCGTATAATGAAGGGAAGAAAAACATGTCTAGAGCTATGCCGCTGTAAAATCATTAATTTTCGTCTCAACTACAAAACTTGTGGATCTCTTCCGGAGACCAGAACAGGCACGAGAGCAGAAAGAAGATAAATTAAAGGACAACACTCAATTCCGTGAGTCATCTGTTTAAAGCTACAGGTCCTCGTAGATGTATAACTTTGCCAGCAGATTTTGGGCATGCGCACCTCATTCCAGTAGAGGGAATTTCTCTATTCGTTCTTCTCTAGAATTCGAGTCACAAGACCAAGAGCAACAGTTTTTCCTGATGCCCTGAGGGACACCCTTCCAAGAGACTTACATTTAGAATGCTCTTCAACACAAACCATTCCTTGCAAGATCACCTAAACCATGACAAACAAATTAAAGTTAAGATCTCTTTTAAATAGTAGGTATTATCCAACCTTAACCTAGACACAACGGCAGTTGCCTAGCACCTTTGGTGCACCCACTCCCACACAAGATTATTTTCTTCTAAAATGGATAACATAAGCACATGAATAGACATAATAGTTTCTTTTGAGAGAAACCTCGATTATAGCATTCTGCTTTGCTAGAAGACATCGAGGTGATTTCTTGGTCTCCTTTCCAGTCTTTGGATCAAGCAATGACAAAATCCTCACAACTCTTGCAGCCTCCTTAGCATGGTGTACATGAAACTCCAACTGCACATTTTCAAATATCCAGGGCTCTAGAGTTATTAACAATATGCCATGAAATACTGCAAATTTTGAGGGTAAAATGATCTATTAACAAGAGTTGCTACCTGTGAGCCAATCAAAATTGGAACGGCAATATCCAGGATGAGAATCTTCAGTTCCAAATGATTTGTAACAGCAATAGGATATTCAGGATGGCACAGCACATCCCCTGCCATTACACGATTCGCGTCTATGCCTTGTAGATTAACAGTGACATTGTCTCCAGCTTTTGTACTGTTACAAACCTGAGAATCATGTTCCAAAGAACGCACTGTTGCCATTTCTCTTGATGGCATAACTAGAACCTGAACCATGTTAACAGTTTGGTATTAGAAGAATGACTATTATCCTTGTGAAGAAATCAAAACAAGTTTTGGTGAATAGATGATTGCTACTTACAAAAACACTGATGGCGAATTTCTTAATAACCATTAAACAGTTATTGCCCAATAGATGATTGCACCGTAAAATTATTATGATTGCAATCCCAACAATGACCTAACAGCATGTCCTAACAATACCCCAACAACTTGAAAGCATAAGCATTTGTTACTTATCCTAGTCCCCTTTAACTCATATTACTCTGTTAACTTGAGCTCTAACATTCTAATTCACTGGTGTCTTACATTATAGGGAGAAAAGAAGTGTCTTTGTGTTTCACCGTTGTACCTATCTTATTATTGCCACTGTGCAGAAGCCCCTTCCAAAGCACGTGAGCAAGAGTAATCCCCATGCAAAGGCTAGCTCAAAAAACAACCGCCTTGAACTCCCATCTCCCGTCTCCCAACACACCCCAAATAAAATTCAAAATACTGTAGAATAAAAAGTGAGAAAAGAGCGTTACACAGAAAAAATGCAAGGTAGAAGCACCTTGATGGGAAACTAGGATACAAGTTTAAAGGCCTAATGCCTCCCTCAGAACTTCCTTCTGGGAGCAGTACTTGGGTCAGGTTAATCTGGGTGATATACAGAATGATGACATAATCTCTAGGCACAGATACGATTCCCTATCCCAAATCTCCTAAAAGCATGTATATAATAAAGGAGAAGGATCTCTCTTGCATTAGTGGTCATTGAGTACCTTTTCTCCAACTTGAAGAGCTCCTGTCTCCAACTTCCCGCATACTGACACCTGTCCTTGTGACGGTGATTTAACAAGATCACATATCGGCATTAATAGAGGCTTTGAGTAATCTCTTTGGGGAGGTTGGAGAGAGTCTATTGCATCCAAAAGGCAAGGACCTTGAAACCTGAAATTAACCTTCATTATCAGCTACACAAGACAACGGGGGCTTTGCGAGCTATTTGTCTTATGACACTAAATCATCACAGCAATTTTGACACAACAGCACAATCACCATTTATCTATTACTTTGCAAATTTGGGTTGTCGATATTTGAGAAGACTTTGTTGTTTTAAATTCCAGTTCCATACAGTTTAACTCGTATCTTTGTAATGTATCCTACTGTTTCCATCCTTTTGCCTCTTCCTTAAAAGCTTTTTCCTTATAAACAATGCAAACGAGATGAAGTTGAAAAGAACGAGTAACATTACACTTCCTAGTAATGCTAGCAGTTGACCAATAGACTAACCAGGACAACAATCTTGCATCAGACGGACTTGTCACCAAATTTTGGTTTTCCATGGCACTCAGGGGAATCCACAATACTGACGAATCTTTAAACTTGCAAGAACGAAGAAAAGATCCTAGTTGATTCTTAATTGTATCAAAACGTTCTTTGGAGTATCCCACTGCATCCATTTTGTTAATAGCAATTATTATTTGATCCACCCCAAAGCTTTTGATAAGTAGTGCATGCTCCCTTGTCTGACCTCCAGTAACATCAATCCCTGCTTCAAATGCACCTATTGAAGCATCAATTACGAGAATTGCAGCATCTGCTTGTGTTGCACCTGATATCATATTTGGGACAAAGTCTCTATGGCCTGGAGAATCAAGCAGTACAACACGGTAACTTTTCGTGTTAAAGTAGGCAACAGCCACTGTCATTGTTATTCCCCTCTCTCTTTCCTCAGCACTCTCATCCAATGCCCAGGCATAAGCAAAGGACCCCTTTCCCTGATTGGATAGACAGGAGATTTATCAATCAGCTAATCAAGATTTGACAATGTATTAACAAATATGGATCAGAAGCTAAAAGAAGGATTACTTGCTGCTTGGCCTCTTTCTCATATTTGTGCATTTCCTTCTGAGATATCTGCCCCAAAAGGTGTAATAATCTTCCTGATAATGTTGACTTCCCAGAATCAACATGGCCAATCTACATGGTCAAAATTTTAGAGTAACATCAGTGCATTAGACATTGTAAATGTTTGAAATCTAGTGCAGATAATAGTTTGACTTACAATAGCGAGATTTAACTGGTCCAATCTGTCTTCTAATTGGTCAGGGCGTACAATTTTCTGAGATTTACTCTGTGATCTTGAAGTTGCACTTCTGGTCTCCGCATTGCAAGGATTTGATGACATAGACATATTGCTCATGTTGCTCGTGACACCATGATTTGCCCTAGTTCCTTTAGAAGAACCTCTATCCTTCATATTATCACGTCTGACTTTTGCTGTTGATGCAGAAGAGCTAGCAGGCCCTTCGGCAACCAGTTCTTGTTTAACTTCAGTAGCTAATTCTTTTTTACTTGGGACATTTGACTGTAAGACTTTGTCAAGAGTAGCTGTAAAAGGAGAGTAGTAATGTACAAGAAAGATGTCAAACTCTCAAAATAGAGAACTGGATAACAAAATATTGTAGAAATTAACACAAGTGAGTCTTCATTATAAATTTAAAATGGGACTTCATGAAGACCTACCAAGAAAATCAGAACAACAACATACCCAGTATAGTCCCATAAGTAGGTCTGCGGAGGGTAGTGTGTACACAGACCTTACCCTCCCTGGTTACCAAGAAAATCAGAAAAAAAGAAAAGAATTGTATCTTGGAAAGGAAAAACAAAAGCATGTGTTCCCATTGAAGCACTCAATTAACAATTCAGAGATGAATCTAAATAAATTCTAAGAATGTTTCATCTTAGTTACTCATCCAAGAGGCCACTAACCAATAATCACCTGGTCTCTCAAATAGAATTTACTTAGTAACCACAATTCCAGAAAAGGCAATTCCAAATGGAGAGTTTTAAAAATCATAACACACTTACATCAGCAGTCAGAATGTCTTTTTGGTAGTACAATTTATCAAAAATGAATGTATCCAATGGTAAAATTCAATCAACCAATTGCACCCAAGAAGCATAGTAGTCAATGAAGAGGGCGGAGAACCATGAGGTCTCAGGTTCTAATCCCACTGGAGATAAAAACAATAGGTTATTTCTTCCCAATTAGTTAAGCCTTGGTGGACATAGTTACCCAATATATGAGCTAGCGGGAGGTAGTAGGTACCCGGTGGATTTAATCGAGATGTGCGCAGCTAGTCGGGACACCACCATTATCAAAAAAATAAATTAATCAACCAATGCCTGATCCTACAATAATATTTCCACCAGCCTTTCTGATTATGTGTTGTTGAAACTCGAAAGCATATCAAGCGGCAACAAACTAATTAATGGCTAGGGGAATTCGAGCAATAGGGTTCTTTTGGTACAAGTAAATAACCTATTGAGAAAAGGAGAAAACCCTCAAACAGGAGGTATTCGCCGAAGGGAACTTATATACAAGAACCTCTTTCTACAAAATCAGTCCAATCATCTAGACATGAGGGAGTGTCTGCAATAAGGTCTGTTGTTAGAGCGTCTAGGTTAGTTGTAGGTATTATTTATCATAACCAACAAAACCCAATAAGATCAAGCGTTCCAACCTGATCTATGACAATGTAATGCATCTTGCAGCTTATTCACTTGGTTCCTTTTTCTATTTTCTGCGAGCAACAGCAGATCGTAACCTCATCTCGAAACCACAGTGAGATGAAGTAACAAGATTATTATGGACGGGAAAGTAAGAAAGCAATTTCTCGGAACCTGGAGTGATTGGCAGTTAGAATGCTGGAGTGTCACCTGGAGCAACAATAAATGGGGCATGTTACCTCACCAACTTTTTAGGCAAACACCAATGCTTTTTACTAATGCCAATAACCAGCCTCAAGATTACTATTGTCGTGTCTTGATTCTTTTTAATTGAAATCATCCCTATACGGCTTACGGCATGTTTTCAATTGACTGTTTGCAATTGTTATGTGTTATCTTTGTTTCATTCCATTGAGTAGGCACTGACGTCATTTATGGGCTAACTGTTATGTTCGTTAATTATGAGTTTCTAGATGTTTGTGCTTGTACTTGAAGCTTGGGCCCACGGGTGACTAAGTTTGGATATACTTCCCAGTTAAATATAGAACTTTTTATACATGAAAAGAAATCTTACAATAGTTACTTTAGGTTCTTTAGTTTTTCGTTTACATGTTCCTAATTCAGATAATAATTAGTTATTACAATAATGACGTGACCAGCTCACTTTTCCAGTTTGATGAACCATCATCTTTTTAAAGCATAGGCAGAGCACCCAATAACACATAAGGCATCTTAGTCGACTCACTTCTCAATTTAGTGAAATACTTAAGAAAGTCTAATAAAAAGAGATCCACCTTCAGATTGTTAGAGAGCATGATAAACAGCAAAAACTACCCCCCCCCCCCCCC
>MCJB01009611.1:149896-233483 GCA_002018475.1 Nicotiana obtusifolia | reverse complement strand
GAATTCATGAACGGGTTCGGACCAGCCTTCTATCCTGTGGAACAAAGTTTACTGATTACGGAGGCGGCCTTTAATTAAGCGAAACCATGGAGCTTTAATCTAACAAATAACAGTTAAAAGAGAATTAAATTGAATAGACTTCTTTCACATAAAACAAAAAACTACAAATTAAAGATCGAAATAATACCGAGTACCGACAGAAGTTAAAAGAAAAAAACTAAGCAGGGTTTAATGGGGTTTCTCCATCTCCAACCTAATTGTCGAGAGAATTGAAGAATGAGCAACAGGAATTACCTTTCTTTTCAACTCCGGCGAAGTGTATTTCTCTGAGAGTGAGAATTTTAAGGATTTCAAAGGGGGACGTTTAGTGATATGCCTCTTTTTTCTTTCTTCTTTTTGTTGTTTTTGTTTTAAGTTTTTAACGAACTAGCGAGTGTGAAGTTATTGGAATTTCAAGAGTCAAATAAATTTTATTTTGACCGTATTTGATATATATATTTTTAATATTTAAAATTATTAATTATTATAATTTATATAGTTTTTAAATATATAAATTATATTTCAAATTTTTTTAAAAATTATGTCAAGTGCATAATTAAAATTAAAATATTTTGAATTTCAAAAAATAAAAAATATCACATAAATTGAGACCGAAAAAAAAAGTAGTATTAATTTAAAGTATCGTCGCATTAGGTCAATTAAAAGAAAAGTGCTCCTAAGATTTCTTAAAACGGGATCTTGACGGTGATAATATGCTTCTTCAAAGTTATAACTTATCTTTTTCTTTTCCAATTTGTTCTCTCCTTTTTGTTTTTATAATGGAAAAAAACATTGCAACTTAACTTTTATTTGCTTTTGGAAATTTGAAATTTTGCCATTGTAAACAATCGTCGATTAATTTTGACAAAAAAGAGGAGTTTTCAAAGAAGTAGAAACATTTTGAGAAGATTGATAAATTGTTGATGACAAGAATGAGTTACAAATATTCAAATACGTGTTTTTGTTTTGCACATGTTTTCGCAAGAAAATGTTTAAATTTAATTACATCTTTTATGTTGTGATTTACATTGATATAAATACATTCAATTGAACCTATTTGACCAAATTACCAAATTGATGATCTACTAAAATATTGTAATTTTAAATAATATTGATCTCTTTTATATTTAAAGTTTACTTTTAGAAGAATTAACCCAAATAGTCACCCACTAATATATATATAAATATATATAATTAATATATAATTTATATATACCGACTAGAAAAATAAACGTTAAATCTGGCTGTCTATTTGTGTAACATAGTTTACAAGAGGGTAGCATATGAAGTTTTTGTTTTCCTTTTCCATATAGTTAGCATGAGAGTATTGAGAGTCTAACTAGATAGTAGTGGTCATTACCTTTGCTCCCTTCCTATAAACAAGGGTTATGAGACATAATTTTGTTGGACAAATTGAAATCCACTTGGCATAACCCAACTAATATTTCCCTTTTCTTTGTCTCTCTCTTCCTCTTTCTGTTGTGTGATTATTGTGTCATCTTCCTTCCATCTTTGTTCTCAATATTTTAATCACCTGGAAATCCAATTTAGCTTAAATCTGATGAAAAAAATATTACGATTCAACCCCTCAGAATTTACTTTCAATTACCTTTACTACTTTTACATTTTCAGACAATGATTAGAGTATCAAGTTTCCTCCATTTACTTGTACATTATTCATGCAATAATCCCAGTCCCACTGGTAAAGATTAGGTGATCTTTCATTTTATCTTGATCTTACATAAATAGATCTATATTGATGTACGATATTAGAAGAGGTAACTTAACATAGGAAATCACATCTAGGTACAAACAATTCCATTTTGTTGAAATATATATATATATATGATTAATATTATTCTGTTATATTCCTTAGAATCATAGTGCTAGATAAAAAAATGAAGCATGAAACACATCAAAATCACTTTATCTCAGCAAAATTATTCAATTCTCAAAGGTACATTCATAGCCTTATTGTTTATTTTCTTTTCTTTGGGTCTGGTTTGGTTATAGGAATTTCAGTAAGCTTCTATCTCAAAGATGTCCCAATCACATTAAAGAAAAAATTATTTTCTTTCCAACCTTCTCCACTTATAGTAACAGCAAAATTGAATCCTCCACCATCTCAGCCGCTGAATTTACCTTTGAATCAACAGCCGCAGCAACGCGTGCAAGTGAATAATGATCGTCGCGTCGAGAATAATAATAATAATAATAATAATAATAATAATAATAATAAGAGGAAAAGAGTTGGTAAAATAGGGTTAACAGATTATATTAAGCCTCCAGAAGCCATGCACGATATGAATGATGAAGAGTTAATATGGAGAGCTTCAATGATTCCTAAGGTTAGGAATTTTCCATTTAAACGTACCCCAAAAATTGCATTCATGTTTTTAGCAAGAGGAAGTTTGCCATTGGCTCCTCTTTGGGAACGATTTTTCAAAGGAAATGAAGGGCGTTACTCCATTTATATTCATTCACAACCTTCTTTCAATGGAATTGCACCTGAAGAAGGACCTATCTTTCATGGCAGAAGGGTACCAAGTAAGGTATGTTAAACATAAACGATAATTGCAATTATATGATTTCCTAAATACTTTGTTCGTTAATCTCATTGCTTAGTAGTAGTATTTAAGTTATGTATATACGTGCGGATTGTGTAGAGAATTTTTATATTAGACTTCTTTAAGGAATGGGGGAATTGCACCAGTATTCACTTTTAAGTCTGCTGTTTAAAATATATTCATAATTTATAATGTATTTAAATATTAGCCAATTCAACCAAATTTTAAGACTAAATATCCTAAATTTTTGAGCTGCTAATTTGAAATTTAGGACTAATTGTCCTGAATTTCTGAATTGCTTTTAAAATTCATGACTTAAGATTCAGATTTTTGGACACAATTTTTGAACTTAAAGATATGATGTTCTGAAGTTTGAACCTTGAGGTTTGAACTTCAGGATACCATGTCCTAAAGTTTGAACTAATTGGTTAATCTTTAAATACATTGTAAACTATAGGTGTATTTTAAATAGCATGTACTAAAGTTTGAACTAATTGGTTAATCTTTAAATACATTGTAAACTATAGGTGTATTTTAAATAGCATGTACTAAAGTTTAAACTAATTGGTTAATCTTTAAATACATTGTAAACTCTAGGTGTATTTTAAATAGCATGTTTAGAAGTGGCTATATGGTGTCATTTCCACTTAAAAAATCTAGTGGACCTATATATTTTGTTTTTGGGCTTGGCTTGGCACGTTTCAGTATTGGGTTCGGCCCATTTTTACTGGAAGGCTAGACCATAAAGGTCTCCCTCACCAACTGACCACTGTGGGTTGGAATTGTCTGGCCCGGGATTGTTACACAAATAGCAAGCCAGATTTAATCTTTACTTTTTTAATTAGTTTACATAAATTATATATTAATTATATATAGTTATAGATACATTATACATGTACTATAAATATATTTTATATTTTTGGGCTATTTATAGTTTAAGATTTTAGGTGAACGGCTATTTGGATTAATACTTCTTGAAGGAAGAGGGCTTTTCCTTTTCATTATGTGACTACATCAGTACTTCCCGCACTGTTTAGTAAGAAGTTCATAATATCATGTTAATTTAGTTACATGCAGAATGCTAATTTCAATGCCTATGAAAAACTGGCCTTTATCACATAGCTTGTGTATATGTGTTATTCCAATTTAGATAAAGAAGCTTCTTTGACCTTTTTTGTTGTGCGATTGTTATTTTAGAACATGTAACTTTTACGATCAGTGGCTAGAGTATTTAATTTGATAATATTCTAATTGTTGGAAAAATGTGTAGAGAGTGGACTGGGGAGAATTCAGCATGGTCGAAGCAGAAAGAAGGTTACTAGCCAATGCCTTACTTGACATGTCAAATGAGCGTTTCGTGCTTCTCTCGGAGGCTTGCATCCCCTTGTACAATTTCACCACCATCTACACCTACATAATGAACTCCACAAAAACTTTCGTGGAGTCCTATGATGAATGGGGCCCCGTTGGTCGGGGCCGTTACAATAGCCAGATGACACCATGGGTGACCATCGAGCAATGGCGAAAAGGGTCCCAGTGGTTTGAGCTCGACCGGGAGATCGCCGTCGACGTGATCACCGATCCAAAGTATTTCAATTTATTCAAAGAATTCTGCAGGCCAGCATGTTACTCCGATGAACATTACTTGCCAACTTTTGTTACTATGAGATATTGGTGGAAAAATGGTAACAGGACGTTGACTTGGGTTGACTGGGCAAAAGGTGGGCCCCATCCAACGAAGTTTGCTAGGACAGAGGTGACAAAGGAGTTGTTAAACCAAATGAGAAGTGGAATTCAGTGCGAATATAATGGAGAACCTACAAGTATGTGTTACCTTTTTGCAAGAAAGTTTTTGCCTAGCTCATTGGATAGGCTTTTGAAGTTTGCTCCTAAGGTCATGATGTTCGGTTGATATATGTATTTTTGTACAAATAATCCCTCACTTCATGTCAGGTTTAATTTCACGTATTGTCACTCATGCCTAAACGACAAAAAAAGGCACAATTCTTCCTAACATTATTTTTAGAAGGAAGATTTTGCAGGAATTAGTTTCGATTAAAATTAAACCAAAAGCAAATCAAATGTCATGTAATTCATATATTTTCTTGAAAGTTTAGTACATTATTTTTCTTGATAGGCCCTTTTTTTGGTAGTATAGGGTGCTACCTCATTCCAAAGTGACAATGAACAAAAGTCACTTGTTTCATTTTTTTGTCACAACTGATGGATTGTTTTATGTGAAGATAGATTAAAATATATATAATTGGAGTTGTTAGATTAAATTATACTCCTACTTGAAGTTGTATTAATCATTTCCTTCAATATAATGGCGATCAAAAGTATTTTTTTTTTAGATCTTATGCATGTTACTATAAATATTATAGAAGCTCATGGTTGGTCAGGCAATTTGACCTCAATTGTTTAATTCTACGTATTAGAGCGTAAGTAATAGTCTTTAACCACATTTTCCCAGCATTTCCTCCCAACTATACAAATATGAGAGTACCGTAATGCTTGTTGATAAATGTGTAATTTAATTCGCTCTTTCTGGTGTCGGATTTTTAAATTTATAAATCAAATTAAATCAATAAAATTGAGTTTTTCAATTTCGAATTTTCTCGGATTTTTCGATTTTTTCCGGATTTTCAGATTTTTTCAACTTGTATAACACAAAATATACAACTTGTGCTCCAAATATTATTTAGTCCTAATAAGATACAACTATATAATGTATTTTTTAAGAAAATAACACAATAATATGAGATAAGTCATAACATTATACTAAAATATTCAACAACAAAGATAATAAAATTGCATAAATCAAATATTGTTGATTAATAAGCTATAACGAAAATTAACATAATCTAAAAATACTATATAAAGGTCATGTTAAAATAAGTATAGCTAATAAGTACTATTTATTACATAATTAAGTATTAAAGAAAAAGATAAACTAAGCTATGCATTTTCATTATAAGCCAATGTAAAACTAAAAAATAGATATCCAACACTATCGTCATTTCTAGTGTTGAATTGAATTTCTTTTATTAGCATTAGTATTAATTTGAACTTTGTTTGAGTTACTACATTTATGAGATATAAAATTTATTTAGCAATTCAAGAATGTTAAGCTAAACTTGAAATAATATGTTAAAAGATAAAAATGTGAAAAAATTTAATAAATATTTATATGTAAAAAAATATTTAAAAATTGTATACTTGTACTATCGGGTTGGCTTGGTTTCGGTTTGATTTTTTTAAGTTAAAATCAAACCAAACCAATTATGGTCGGGTTTTTTTTCAATACCAAACCACAATTAGATTGTTTTTCCCCGGTTTGATTCGGATTATCGGTTTGGTGCGGTTTTCTTTGTACACCTCTAATTATATGAGTATTTGCCCTAAAAAATGGATAATAATTGAATTTATATGTGCTTTTAAGGATATGCGGATTAATTCAATACAAATAATATTATAAAGTTAGATTAAACAGATAAAGGATGCAATAAATTGTCAAACCAATTAAGGAGAGTGATCCCGGACTCAGTAACAGCTTAATGAAATGCCTGTCTTCAATCTTGGGGCTCACGATGATGAAGAACTGATGAACAAAAATAAGAACTTTGAATAACAGAGAAAATAAGAGTATATTGCCTTGATATACGTGTTACATTGTGTCCACGAATAATAATTTTTTCCCTTTATATAGTAGGGGAGTTTTACCCTAAGTACAATTCTAAAAAAGGTAAAAATCTTCCGTTACGCCGATCAAGTCGAGATTCACGCTGTGATATCCGGCCAAGCACGGACATCACAGTCCTTTGCTAGTCGTGCAGCTACTTGGCAATGTTCTCCGAAGACTTCAATCTTCAGATAGGTCCTCGAGGATATGGCCCCGATATCCCCGGGCAGGTAATTTGCCCGAGCCCCCATATGAGGAGTTTTTCGCACAGACTTCGATACATCACAATCATGTTCCTGCTCTATTTGGCTCGCCTGGGAGTCATGTCATGCAATGACCTCAGTTTTACCCGTATACAAAAAGAATATTTGTTATGGGAACTCTTCATTACTTCAATAATCTAGTTAGACAAATAATATAATAAGGATTCTTGATAATATGAAGAACCAATTTTATAATCTCTATTTGCTGTTTAATTCACCATCTCAAGTTATATAAAAATACTAATATTTTAAAGACTTTTTATACTATCGGATTAATTTAATCTGCATTTGTAATTTAGTCAATTTTTTTATCAGATTATAAATTAATAATTATTTTATAAGTGATTAATTATTTAAATATTTTTTAGAGGTGAGCGAGGGAAAGGATGTAAGACGGACTACCCCTTTGAGTCCGATTAGGCTCTTGACTACTAAATTAGTAATGTTCTTTATTTATTTATTAATAAAGGGCAAAGTTGTCTATGGTCTTTAAAGAATACTAATCTTGAAGATTCAATTCTTTTTCATCTTTGAAATGATATTCATCCGCCAACTGATCAACGACAGAAAGGTAAAAAATTTCCTAACATTATTTTCAGAAGGAAGATTCTGCAGGAGTTAGTTTTGATCAAAATTAAACCAAAAGCAAATCCAATGTCATGTAATTCATTTATTTTCTTGAAAGTTTAGTACATTATTTTTCTTGATAGGCCCTTTTTTTGGTCGTATAGGGTGCTCCTCATTTTCAATATGACAATGATAAAAAATCACTTATGTCTTTATTTTTTTAATTTTTTTTTTTTTNGGGGGGGTGGGGGTCACAACTGATGGATTGTTGTATGTGGAGATTAATTTAAATATATATACTTGGAGTTGTTAGATTAAATTATACTCCTACTGGAAGTTGTATTAATCATTTCCTTCAACATAATGGCGATCAAAAGTATTTTTTTCTTTAGATCTTATGCATGTTACTGTAATATAAATATTATAGAAGCTTATGGTTGTTCAGGCGATTCTGATTTCGAGGCCTATGGGAAACAGTTTGACCTCAATTGTTTAATCTTTCGTGTTAGAGTGTAGGCAATATATTGTCTATAACCACATTTTCCCAGCATTTCCTCCCAATTATACAAATATGAGAGTATACGTAATGCTTGTTGATAAATGTGTGTAATTTAATTTGCTCTTCATATACACAAATACTCTTTTTTAATTATTTTATTTGGGAAATGCCGGCTAGTGGGTCTTTTGGGTTTTATGAAAAAAATTATTAAGATATTTCACGTAATAAAATCATACTCATTTTAAGTCGTAAATCCTGAATTAATGACCATACAACTAGTTAAATTTTAAATCCGCCTCTGCATATGGTGTAAACAACCCTTTAAACAACACCAGGAACATTCTAGGTGTATACATAAGAACCTTGTTGGTCTTTTCTGGGTAACTTCTTTGTAATTGTCCATGAATCAAGTAGTCCCAAGTCCTAGGTCGTATAAACCAAGAATCAAACGAACAAACGATAAACTGATCAAAAGGTATACAGTTACTAATACTTGTCTTTCTTTCTTTTTAAAACATTTTGTTTTTTGGCTAAACACGCTTGAAAGTTAGAAAACAAAGATGTATAGTAGGATATGATTCCTCTTAGTTTATTATTTCTACAGAATAGACTGAAGAATTTTCATTAATTAGTCGTTAAATCTTGCGTTATCACTTAGCAATACTCGGTTGCTTGTGGTCTTGAAACCGTGTAAACTAATGCGCAATCTGCATTAAGTGCTGCTTTATATGAGCGTTATTATGGGAGAATATTTGTTTGTGGGAACTCTTCGTTATTTCAATAATCTAGTTAGACAAATAATATATTAAGGAATCTTGAAATATGAAGAGCCAATTTTATAATCTCTATTTGCTGCTTAATTCACCATCTCAAGATATATAAAATACTAATATCTTAAAAGAATTTTTATACTATAAGCCTAATTTAATCTGCAATAGCAATTTAGTCATTATTTTTATCATGTTATAAATTAATAATTATTCTATAACTGATTAGTTGTGTAAATATATTTTAGAGGTGGGTGAGGGAAGGGATGTAAGATGGACTACCCCTTTGAGTCCGATTAGGCTCTTGACTACTAAATTAGTAATGTTCTCTATTCATTTAATAATAAAGGGCAAAGTTGTATATAATCTTTAAAGAATACTAATCTCGAAGATTCAATTCTTTTTCATCTTTGAAATGAGATTCATCCCCCAACTTATCAACTTATAAGTTTTTTCTTTTCAGTTTAAACTATTATCATACCAAAGAAACAAAATATATATCAATATATACCATTAAGTTCCTTGTAAGATGGTGTCATTAATTTCCATTGGATAGGGTAGCAAATATGCATTGTACTTTTTTTTTTAAAAAGTAAAAATAATTGCAGCTTCTCTAACTACAAATCAAAGATAATGTTATAACATTACTCGAACATAACATCATTTGAGTTTGCGTATATTGAATAATAAGAAATATTCTTGCATACATCGAAACTACATTTTTTTTTAATCTGATTAGTATCCAAAATCTACTAAGTCCGACTAATTTAAATTCATGTCGGGATAAATTTCTTAAATTCTGCCAAGAAACTTAGAAGTTACATTCTTAGGCAGTGGCCATCAAGTTTTTTTTTCCAAAGTCTTTATCGCCGTTAAATACTGATTAAGAATTTAAAAAATGGCCTGCCTCCGTTCTCTTTCAAATATCTATGCACAAAAATCAAAATCCACTGTCCAAACGAAAAAGTTAAGTATGTTGACTCTGGTTGCATTGTGGACCTCCAAGTCTTGCTTTCCGTGGATGTTTTGCTTGTTGTGTTTGTTAGAGTGTATATGTGCTTGTCACTTATAGCAAGCAGAAACTTTTCGAAAGCAACATCAACTTTTTTAAAAGTAAACAAAAAAAATTAAATCACTATAGTGATAAGTCACGTATTTTTATATTTATACCTAATAATTTTGATTTAACTTATTATCAATATGTATATTTTTAATAAAACATTTCGACGAAATAATGTCACGTGACACCGCTTAGGGGTAGGGGTGGGCGTTGGGGCAGTTTGGATTGGGTATGAAAATTTCGATTTGGATTTTTGATTTTCGGATTGAAGAAATGACAATCCAAATCCAATCCAAATAAGCTCGAAGTGTATCGGATATTTTAAGTTCGGTTTCGATATTTTAAATTTTCGGTTTTGATCTTATAAGTTTAGATATTTCTTCTTTTTACAAAAATAAATATCTAAATGAAGTATTCTTGTTAATTTGTTTGAAAACTTCCTCATTCTCCCCGCAATCATCCAAATAAAGTATTCAAATAATGAAATTATTATCATGGAAATTGTCACGACCCCAATTTCCCTCCGTAGGATGTCATGATGGCACCTAGTCTCTGCGACTAGGTAAGCCTCCCTAACATTTGATACAACTGAACAGATATAATTAACAAAATACTAAAAATCAGTTTGAATAACTCATATAAACTTCCGAAAACAGAATCTTAACAATACACTCCCCAAGAACGGTGGAACAGAGTTATAAGCTCTACAGAGTAAGCTAAAGTGCCTAGTACATCATTGTCTGAAAGAAAATACAACAGTAAATAAGAATACGGAAGGTGTCTCCGAGGCCTATGGACGTGCAGCATGTATATCTTGAAGTCTCTTAAGCAGCAACTCAAATCAACTCTAGCGTCCGGCATCGGCAGAAATACCTTGATCTACACAAAAATTTATGCAAAAGCGTAATATGAGTACACCACAATAGTACCCAGTAAGTATCAAGCCTAACCTCGGTAAAATAATGACGAGGCCAGGTCAAGATACCTACTAGGATGTAAATAAATAGTATGAAAAAGTAATAAGGGTAAATAATGAAACGTGGAAAAATAACTGATACGAAACAGTTAACAACATAAACTAATAATGAAATTTTAAGCACAGGAATAACATAAGGAAATCAGCTAAAGAGAACCAAAAAAATCATATATAGAAAATAACTAAAAAAGAAAAAGAAAAGGAAGATCACAACAACAAGAATCACTACGAGGTACCGCCTCGAATACAATAAGAATCACCACCGAGGTACTGCCTCGTGTATATGTATCAAGAATCACAACCGAAGTACCGCCTCGTATTCATAATTCGCAATCTCAATCACAATCTTTCCTTATACCGCCACATGGGCCTTACATTGAAATAGGTTTTGACAACAATTTTTCCGAAATAGCTACACACACTTTAGCCCATATTATGACACCGCATGGCTTCATATAGTTCCCCTACAAGCAACAGGCACATAAATTTCTACCTTATACCGCAGCATGCGCGTCAATATCATATTATAATAACAACTCGCCCACAAGTACCCATATATTATAATTTTCCAACAATCAACAATATCAATATTTTCAGAAAAATAGCACACGGCTCCACCACAACAGGTACACAAATATCAACAACAATGAATGTAAAATGCTTAACAAGGAAGATGTTTCAACAATAATAATTTCGCCTCAACATGATAATGGCTCTCACAACTTCAACACCAATAATTCAATAATGAGAGACAATCTATAACCATGATGTTAAATAAGAATAACTCACAATGAAAGTGATAACGTGTAGCAATGACTTCAAATAATGAAAATCAACAAGAGAAGGGATAACATGAACAATAACTCCAAATAGTGGTAATCAACAATGAGAGAGATAACACGAAAAATAACTTCAAATAACGATAATAAAAAATGAGAGAGATAACATGTAACATTAGTAAAGGCAACAAGTTCAACTAAGCATGAGAGCAATTTATCAATTAGAATGTAGAACAAGTATTAACGAAATAAGGCATGCAAAGATAGACTGACACAAGTAAGAATAGATTGACTAAAAGAATTTAGAACATGATACTACAATTCAATTAAAGTATGGAAAGAGTCTAAATAGCTTAAACCGGTAAATTACCACATACAACTCGGTACCCACTAGTCACCTTGCGTACACAGATTTCACATAGCACAAATGAATCAATCAAAATCAATCCTAAGGGGTAGTTCACCACACAAAGTTAGGCAAGACACTTATCTCAACTAGGCCAATTCAGCACTCAAAAATAGCTCTTTCCTTAAAGTTCGTCTCGGCACGGCTCAAATCTAACCAAAATCAACTTAATATCATCAACCAATGCTAGAAAAATCAATTACAATAGATAAATCTAAGATCTTTACACTTTTCTCAAAAAGTCAACTCGCTCGATCAAAATCCGGTCCAATGGTAGATTCTGACTACCCATGACCCCACGAATTCATATATGTGATTAGTTTCAAAATCCGAGTCCAAATCGACTCTCAAAACTCGATTTCTTATTTTTCAAAAACTTGACAAGGTTTCACAAAATTTCACTTTGATTCACATGAATTTGATGTTAAAATCAAAGATATGTTGATGGAATATGATTAGAAATAGATTAGAATCACTTACCCAAGATATGTTGGTGAAAATTCCATCTCCAAATCGCCTCCTACCGAGTCTAGGGTTCAAAAATGAGAGAATATTTTCAAAAATCCTGTCTCCCAACCCTTTAAGCAGCTGCAGATGTCGCTTTTACGACACAGGGTTCGTATTTGCAAACCCCTGCAATTACGGACCAGGACTCGCATTTGCGAACCCTGACAACCTCAACATTCATCGCAATTCCGGTAGAGGCTTCGCAATTGCGAACTGGAGGGAATCGCAAAAGCGAACATTTTTTATTCGCAAATACGAACTAAGCCAAAGTCTGGCAGTCTTCGCAATTGCGAATGGGGAGTCGTAATTGCGACATCAGAGCTCCCACTATCACCTTCGCAATTATGATGCTGGTGCTCGCAATTGTGATACCTGAGCACCAGCAGCACCATCAGTCCAATTTCATTTCAAACCATTCCGAAACATGTCCAAAACTCATCTAAGCCCTCGGGGCTCCAAACCAAACCTCAACACAAGTCGAAATATCATACGAACTCACTTGCGCGACCAACACACAAAAATAACATCTAAAACTACGAATCAAACACTGAAACGCATGAATTTCAAAGTAAAGTTCAAGAATTTCTAAAATTACAACTAAACGGCCGAATCCTATCAAATCAACTCCAAACGACACCAAATTTGCAGGTAGGTTCTAAATACCATAACGGACCTATTTCAAGTCCCAAAATTTAATTCTGAGCTCGATATCTAAAAATCAACATACGGTCAAACCTTTCAACTTTAAATTGTCAAATTTCGGGGAATCAACATAAATCAACCTACAGACTTCCGAAATCAATTCCGGGCATATGCCCAAGTTCGAAATCACTATACGAAGCTATCAGAGCCATCAAAACACAGTTCCGGGGTCATTTTCACTATAGTCAAAGTTTGGTCAATATTTTCTAATTTAAACTTCTAAATCAAGAATCAAAGGTCCAAATTAACCCGAAAACTTTCCAGAACAAAACTAACCAACACCGCAAGTCATAAAACCATAACAGACTTCTTAGAGTTAAGTATATCCACCACTGCGTATGTGTGAGTTTTGGGTTGGGGGTTGTGGGGGAGGGAAGGAAAGTTGGTTAACAAATTTAAAACCTATGTTAAGTACTATATTGTCTTTATTTCGTTAACAATAGTAGTTGGTAGAAGTGTCCTTTATTCTATAAAATAATTAGTTGATAGATTTGTTCTTTCTTATGAGGCTTACTCTTTTTTTTTTTCCCCGGGAAATTCGTTATTGCAATATTTTCGTTAGTTATGGTGTGAAAGAAGAATGATAATCTTTGATTAATTTAGGATCAAGCGTTATTCTTAAGTCGGAAAGGGCGCATTAAGACCCATATATATATGAATGAACATTTCCTGAGCATATTTTTAATTTTTCGCGAGCAGTTTAAGAATTTATTTTTTCTTAAAAAATTATTAGTTATATTTTTATGATTATATTCTTTTTCTTTGAGTTATTATACTTAATATTAAAAGGTTATTTTTGTAATCCAATATTTTATTCATACTTCTATAATAATATATATAGATATAGATAGATAGATATATACCAGCTTGAAAAATAAACAGTAAAATCGGACGGTTATTTAAGTAAAGATCCCTTATTTTAAAAGACAACTAATCAGCAACTTTTTAGACATTTTCAGAAAACTTTTCGCAAAAAAATTCGAAAACATATTTTGGAAAAATTTCCCGAGAAGCTATCATGTCTGCTTTACTATATATTGTGCTGTCTAATTCTTTTTGTTTCTTTTGCCAAAGGAGTTGAGGGGTTGACTTGAAGAGGCCTTGACGTCAAAGTCGTTACATCAGGTTGCCTTAGATCACTTAGAAGTTGGAATCCTCTATTGCCTTGCTCTTTCTTTCATTATTCCACGAAACTTCCTTTACCTCTTTTTAATATTGAAAATAACATTAGCTTTAATACTTTTTAACTCATTTGCCCTTTTGAGATAAGACTGTGACACCTTATTCTCTACCCTTTATAAAACCCTATACTACCAAACTTCTCTTCCTCAAATCATATCATCTCCTCTCTTTCTTAGTAGTTGTACTGAGAAAACCACCCTTGAGATTTACTTCACAAAATATATATAGAAATGGCAGCTAAAAGATTCTTTGATGACTCTGCTGATCCTGATTCCAACCAGTCAAATTACAAACGCCTGAGGAAAACACCTTCTTTTGCTTCGTATGTATCCTCATCAGTAGTTCTTTGGTTTCTTTACTTTTCAATATTTGAAGCTTTATTATATTACCTTCTTTTTTTTGGCTTTGTAGTGTGATTAAAGAAGTGGTGATGGTGAATTTCTTAGATAACTTCTGCTCAGCCTTGGAACCCATGCTCCGAAGAGTGGTATATTTTTTAGATTAGACATTACAGATATTTTTATGATGAATTTAAGCTATATACACTAACAATGTAATTTTCTTTATACTATTATTGTGATTTAACAGTTGTCATTTATTATATGTTATCAACTAATGCTATGAATAGAGTGATATACAATAATCTTTAAAGTGAAAATATATGTGCATAAAATTAAAACTCATTTATGATTCATAGATACATATTGATGCAGTCATGAGTCATGAATACTGTTTCATCCTATTGTAATTAATGAAATATATATTTCAAGCTGTTTCCAAAAAAATAGCCGACAAAATTTATATTTTTTACTATATATATAATATATACAAGAAATATACATATTATATACACTTTTTGGATAGAGAATGTAATTACTATTCCTTACTCAATATCTTTGTTGAAATTATAGGTTCATGAAGAGGTGGAAAATGGACTAAGACGATGTTCTCGATCAATAGGGAGATCACCTTCATTAAGACTTAAAGCTATGGAACCATCAAACTTACGTTTGATATTCAACAAAAAGCTTTCTTTACCAATATTCACCCACAGCAAGATTGTGGATTCACATGGCCACCCTCTCCAGCTCCTACTCGTGGACGCAACCGGCGATTGCCTGGTTCCGACCACCTTAGCTTCTCCGATTAAAGTCGAAATCGTCGTACTCGACGGAGACTTTCCTACTGGAGAAAATGAAGCAACTTGGACAGATGAAGAGTTCAATAAGAACATAGTTAAGGAAAGGGTTGGAAAAAGACCATTGCTTACCGGTGAACTTAATATAACTATGAGAGATGTCGTTGTTTCCCTTGGTGATCTTGAATTTACTGATAATTCTAGTTGGATTCGGAGTCGGAAGTTTCGACTTGGTGCAAAGGTTGTTCATGTTGGAAAGGGTCAAAATAATGTTCGAATAATGGAAGCCATGACTGACTCTTTTATGGTTAAAGACCACCGCGGAGAATGTAAGTTATTAACATTATTTTATATTGTCAGTGTATATAATTTTTTTATTTTTTAGTTAACTTGCTGAGTTACTTAGGCTACTTGAAGATATTTTATGAACCTTTAACTGAAAACAAAATCACTTGAAAACCGGGATAATATAATCCTTTTACAAGTAACATTTTTATTTTAGGGTATATTCCTTGAGTTTAGGTGAAAAGGAAGAAGTGCTGACGAGAAACATCGCTTTGTTCAGTGATTACTCTTGAGGCAAATAATCTAGGTCTTAACTCTTAAGTCAAACAGTGATATCTATACCTAACCCTAGTTACCTAATCTGTGCACTTTAACTAGTAAAATAAATAAATAAAAATTTGGTCAATTATTCTTTCTATCGATCATCTAATACCAATTACCAAGTCATATACTCCATTAATTAACAAGTATATATTAGGCTGGGGTTTAAATAATTAATGTCTTCCTTGTTCATTGGTTAAGATATATAGTTCAAAGCATGTTATACTTGTTAGTTTGACATGTAAGGTATCTTTTAACTTGTCAATTCAGTTACTTATTAAAAAAAATGTAATCATTATTTTCCCACTTCATGCTTATACAAAAGTACGTGAACACCTATCATATCTTCACAAAAGTTCATGTCCTTTTTCTTTTTTTTCCCTTTTATCCTAAATCCTAGTCAATCATGTAAGCACGTCATCAAACCTAGTCGTATGTGCTTAAAAAAATCCTATAGATTAGATTTATGAAATCTTATGGAACATCATTATTCACTGCTGATTTATCTGTACTCGGAACGAATATAGCCTTTTAGCTATGAATATAGACTTATACGTAAAAAAATATTACAATTTTGATAAATATTGAATTCGTAGTTTTAACAATACAAATAAGTGGAATACTAATTTTTTTTAAAAATGAACCTATATATTTAAATTCTGATCGCATATGCATGTACTTAATCATAATTCATATATTGAAATTAATTTATGTTATGGCAGTGTATAAGAAGCATTATCCACCAGCATTGGGAGACGATGTGTGGCGTCTTGAAAAGATTGGAAAAGATGGAACTTTTCACAAGAAGCTAACTTTACAAGGGATTAAGACGGTACAAGATTTTCTGATGTTGGCAAATATTGACCCAGAAAAACTAAGAAGGGTACGTATTTCAAATTAATTAGAAATAACACCATTTCTCCTGGGACACAATTAAAGAAAAAGTTGGTATACAGTATATATTAAAGCTCGGACTTACGTATTGGAATGTATAGGTTCAATCTAAACCTACATTTTTACTTATATATACCATAAGTAAATACATGTGTGAAAATTTAGAAAGTATTATACATATTAATTTTGAACGCATAAAACTCAATATATTTAATCTATCAAATTTAAATCATGAATACTGTCTCTCAGATACTTGGAAGCGGGATGTCGGAAAAAATGTGGGAGGTCACATATAGACATGCAAAAACTTGTGAAATGGGCACCAAATCATACATAGCGAGAGGAACCACCTACACTCTCATCCTCAATCCCATATGTCAAGTTGTTAAGGCAATTATAAATGGGCAAATTTGCCACAGTCGAGAATTGCGAGGAATCCAAAGGGTAAGAAAAATCCTGCTTTTATTTTTTATTTATTAAATTTTGTTTTTTAACATTAACACCTCTTAAATTTTATCTATGCTAAAGCTAAAGGTTAATTCTTACTTATTTAAAATTTTAATTTATGCCTTCATATTAGGCCTATATTGAGAAATTGGTGAAGGATGCCTACACAAATTGGAGTTCTTTAGAAGAAGTTGATGGTGGGCTGGTCATGAATGAACAAGCTCAACTTACTCAAGGTACCTTATATGCTTATATTTTAATTTTCATTTTTTAATCGTTGTGTTTTTATCTAATTAAGCTGATATAATATAAGCTTTGAGTAGTTAATAAGAAAGAGATACTTGATTATTTTCTATTCCCAATTGATACTGTTCTAAATTTTAATCCCTTATTTTAGTTGTACTTGCTAAAGATGATGTGACAAATATTCTTCGGCTAAAACCTACTGAATTTGGATTTAAATAAAATGAGAAAAGTCAACCCGTTTTACTTGTATATTTTGGTATGACGTGTTTGCCACAAAAGACTAATTAAGTAATACATCAATTTGACAATGTATTTAACTTTTATATATATACACACACTATATAAAGCTTTTCTTTATACTATCAGTATATATAAAGTAGTTATATCTAGTTAATTATACTGTAAGCATGGACGAAGCTAAACTATTGTTTACGGGTTTGGACGAACCCGATATTTGTACAAGAAAATCTACTAAATATGTATAAATATTTAATTGCGAACCTAATAACTAAACGAAATTATGAGTTCTATTGTAAATTCAAAACTTATAAACTTAAAATTTTGGCTCCACCTACGTAAAAGTTGAATTATTTGACAATTTGTTGTGTGCTTAACAGGAGAACAGAATGCCTATCAACAGCAGCATACAATGCGAAGGAGTACACTTCTGATTGCAAGTGGATCTGAGCAAGCAGTAGAGTACAATGATTGGAATATTGTTAATTCAACAAACATTTGTTCCCCCGTTGAAAATGGAGTTCGTTATATCTCAGAATCTTCTTCTGAAGGGGAATTACATTACTTATGAATGTTTAAGGAAAATAAAAAATCGAGAAAAAAGGAATCAAAGGGATGAATTTACTGTCACGTTGATCTCGGGAGGTTTAAGTAAATTGACATGGACAGTGATAATTTATGTAGTCGATTCCAACTTAGTTGTGATTAAGGTGTACTTGTTGTTGTTATTGATGTACATACAAATTATGTATGAACCCAATCCACCAAATGAGGGACTATATATATATATATATATATATATATATATATATATAGGAGTTGTGCCGCCCCTTTGTGAAAGGATGTGTGGTTTGGCAATATTATCAGAAGTCTCTGAATTTTGTTTCTTTGTTTTTTGTAAAATCATGATTCTTGATATAGTGATCGATTGTCGTATTCCCCATCTATTTGTTTCTTTGTAATAAAACTATACAATTTCCGCACAAATATATGTATGAGTTGTATGTAGAACGAAAACATGCTTTTAGCCATATTTTAAATATGTTTCCTAGGAGAAATAAGTGTTTATAGAACGAAAATTTATATCTTTTAAGCATTTGATGAAAATATATTTCAATATACTTTTAGTTTATAGAGTTTTTGAAAATAATTACTTCTGTAGAAACCTTTTCTTTTCTTGCCTAAGTATATGGATCACCTCAAAGGACAATTTATTCCAGTACTATAAAAGTAAAAAAAAAAAAAAAAAGTTTTTTTTTAAGGTTAATCTTGTAAATTATCCAAGTACCTTATACAACAGGGATCATTTTTTTTTTTTTGGAAGGATTAAAAAATTAATCTCAGCATGAGATCCTACATAATAAAAAATGCAGTGTTTGGTTAGATGATTATGAAACTGCGCATTGCAAAGCATGTGTTTGAACCGTCGTTGATTCTTTGATGTTTTGTGAATATTTTGTTAGTGGAACAATAATTTATAAACAATCCCAAGCACATTTTACTTTAAAATACTTTTAAAATTTTTTTTTTCAAAAAGAAAATATTTTGATCACTCGTCACCCTCCCCCGAACTAAATTTCAAATTCATATACCACTACAACAAATAAGGGATACGGCGACGTTTTATGAATGCCGCTATAAGTCACTTAAATGTCACAAACTTATTTGCCGATATTTATTTTATATTTATTTTTAAATATCTGAAATTTCAATATCGTTAATTTTGTTTACTGAATATCTCCTAACTGTTTCATATGCTTTTTATTATGGATATCGCTGCCAAATATCATATTCCTCTCCAACATCATCCAAGCAGTTGGCCATTAAATAAATAAATAAATAAAAAGTTACTCTTGTATATTATGTACACATATAGAGCAAATATATAGTAACTTTTACATTATCATATTGCAATTTATTAATTTGGTATAGCATATTAACGGAGTACCATTTTTACTAAGTTTCCGATTAATGTTTACCATCAAAATTAAAGTTGAATAGCAACGCAAATGATCCTTTGAAGGGGAAAAAACATGGCTTGAAAGGTAGAGAGAAGCGATACAACGCGGCTATATATTGCAAATAAAGTTTTAATATGAAAGATACAGTATATGATGCTATTAAGAGTCAAATTAGTGACTAGACGAATTTATATATTAATTGGTTGGTCAAAAATTGCTAGAGTTTGTTTCATACGTGGAGCAAGCAGCATCCATTTGCAGATACTGTGAAGCTTCTTCCCCCTCATTGTTCATGACTTTCCAAAAGTAATGGAGTATATAGTTATACTTATTGTTATATAACTAAATGTCAAACCTTCAGTTTGTATTCAAGCCTACTGCGCGCTTTATAAATTCATTTACTCATAGTTCATTAATATTTTTATATTCGGAGACATAAAAAGAATCAAGATAATTTAGTGTGTTAATTAAGGTATAAGGATCGGACGTGTCTTTTCTACATACTAAGAGATCGTTTGGTAGATGCATTATATAAAATAACGCATGTATTAATTTTGTGTATAAATAATATTTTGTTTGGTATACTTTTTGAACTTATGAATTAGTTATACACACTATTTGGTATATCCTATGCATAACTAATGCATAGGAAACCATGGTATTAACAATGCAATGAGTTTTAATGCATGCATTAGCTTAGTTAAAGGTTTGCCCGTCAAAATTTATGCTTGATTAAAATATGCTATTATATTAATGCAAGTTTGATACTGAAATTGCTCCCGCTATTTATATCTATACTCCGCCAATTCCTTCATTGTAAATTTATAAATTTGTACTCTACTACTACGTATTGGAATGCACTTGTAATCAATTCATTTTCTTTTTATTTTTGTTAATTTAAGCTTTCTTTGCCTAATAATCCAAGAAAGTGAGAAATAAATTATATCCCTCGTAGTTAAATAAATACTTAGCATATTTTTTTTTATAAATAAATATTCAGTCCTATACTATAATATAAGTAGGCAAGTCAAATAATTTTTAAAAACCTTTTTCATATAAAAACATTCCTCAAGATATGTTTCTTTTACACGATAAAGTGATGGGACTGGTTATGAGGGTATTTTTGTAAACAAACAAGTCTTTTAGAAATTGTGCAATGCTTTAATACATCAAACCAAATAATAGATAAGAAATATGTCAGTATAACTAATGCAAGCATAACTAATACCAGCATTACTAATATATCATATTCAGTATTATTCCCATGCGCCCAACCAAATGACCCCTAATAGTATTAGGACTATTCTCATATTTTTCTATTCCTTGATTGGTACCTCTCCTTTGATTATATTATCTTCTTACCTTGAAGATAATATATTACTACTTCTTTTTTGCTTCTTTACTTGAGCCGAGAGTCTATTGAAACAGTCTCCCTATATTTCCGAAGGTAGGGGTAAGGTCTGCATACACACTAGTCTCTTCATACCCTACTTGTGGAATTTTATTGGGTTTGTTGCTGTTGTTGTCGTATAATTTAGTGTGTACCGACTGCGATTATTTTTTTATTTTTTGTGCCGTGGAGGCTTCAATATTTCATCGAATGGTATATTGGTCATCCGTTTTAATTAAAGCAGGTCAAAGTCTTTGTTGAGGAAGCTGTAAGTGTTGACAATTCTGAGCCCATTAAACTAGTACCTGTTTCTTACTTGATTCAGCTGTTTTAATTGACTTGAATTCAGCTCTTTAACCAGATCGAGAGAGTGTTTTGATCGGTTCTTGATTATGTAACCTTGAAATTTATATAGTCTTCATATGTTCCAGAGCCAGCAATGGTTATGTTATTCTTATATCAACTCTCAACCTGTTTCCTCCTAATTTTAGTCACCGCAATTCCATCATCTTTCAGCTTTTCGTTTGGAGGCGAAAGTATAAATTGTGAAGCTGCTTACAACTGCGGAAGTATACGTGGTGTTAAGTATCCTTTCTGGGGAGGTAGTGTGCGACCAAGACCATGTGGCCGAGACGATTACTTTCTTGAATGCAAAGATAATCTGTCCACTTTGCCTGTTTTTTCCTTCTCACAAAGAAAATACTCTGGCTATCGACCTTCAAAATTTCATGTACTGTCAATTAACGAATCCTCAACTCGAATGAGGATTGTGCATGATAATCTTTGGCATAATGTTTGTCCAAAATCTTCTTTGTTCAATCTCAACAAGTATAGCACCACCTTAATCAACGGTCTAAGGTAAGTACTAGTGGTGGATCAAGTTATTTGGTTCGCGTGTTTGATGCATAAGTATTGGATAAAGTTAGACATATATTTCAGTACTACAAACTTTGACTGAACTACGTTATATGTTTGTGTCTCTTTTGGTATATTTCTCTTTTGTTATCTGATTTATCATCGTTCAAGATTTGCTTTACTAGCTTCCGAATGATACCTGATTATTTCGATCCTAACAGGTACGTCCGTGGAACTAGATTTATAAACATATTCTACGGCTGCAATCCTGAGGTTCTGTCACAGGTACAGCTGCCAAGCAATATTCATTGTTCTGTGATAGGAACAACCAACACTGGTGTTTTCTTTGCTGATGAAATTGTTGGAAATTATGTTAAAGGATGTTCTTTCAGTATAGTGGTTCCTCTTGTTTCTACTGCTTATACGCAACTGTGGGACGCAACTCTAAAGCTGCAGGAGGCTGTGAATGAGGGGTTTGAAGTGGATTATAGTGATGCCTCAGGTGGCTGTTTGGCTTGTCAAGATTCAGGAGGGATATGTGAATTTGATATCAAGTTTCGTTGTCGTTGTGGAGATACAACTCTTCCTTTTACCTGTCCAGCTAATGAAAAGTCAGTTTTGTTGCAACCAAACACTAATCATTTACTCAAGTTGACAACAGGTATGACTCTCTTCCTTCCTACTTCATGCTCTTTTTTAAAGGGCAGCCCGGTGCACTAAGCGCTTGCTATGTGCGGGATCCGGGGAATGGCCGTACCATAAGAGTCTATTATGCGCAGTCTTACCCTGCATTTCTGTAAGAGGCTGTTTCTACGGCTCGAGCCCGTGACATCCTAGTTACATGGCAGCAACTTTACCAGTTACGCCAAGGCTCCCCTTTTGTTCATGCTCTTTATAATGAAACAATTTGCAGCCTACATGAGATTCATTATTCCCTCAAAACCTACCAATAATTTTTCTTCCTTTGGTAATAGGAATTTCAGTTGCTGGAATTGGGATGTTAATCTTCTTTGGAATAATGTACACACAATATAGAAAATCAGTCAAGAAGTGCATAAGATTAATTAACGGCGAAACAGAAGATCAGAGTCTAGAGGCCTTACTTAAGCAATATGGATCACTGGCAACAAAGAGATACAGCTACCGCGAAATCAAGAAAATGACACACGGATTCAACGATAAGCTTGGTGAAGGAGGCTATGGAGGGGTCTACAAAGGTATTCTTGCTGACGGCCATGTAGTTGCAGTAAAGATTCTGAAAGCAACTAAAGGTAATGGAGAAGAATTTATCAATGAGGTCGCGAGCATCAGTCAAACTTCCCATGTCAACGTCGTGTCTCTTTTGGGATATTGTCTTGATGGGAGCAAAAGAGCTCTTATTTATGACTTCATGCCAAATGGATCCCTAGAGAAATACATTTATGGTAATGGCTCTAACTTGGGACTGCAAAGATTGTATCAAATTGCAGTTGGAATTGCTAAAGGATTGGAGTATCTTCACCGCGGATGCAACAAAAGAATTTTGCATTTCGACATAAAGCCTCACAACATACTCCTTGATGAGGAATTCTGTCCTAAAATATCAGATTTTGGTTTGGCTAAACTCTGCACAAGGAAAGAAAGCATTGTATCTATGTTAGGAGCACGAGGGACGATTGGTTATATTGCTCCTGAAGTCATCAGTAGGAGTTTTGGAGGAGTCTCACACAAGTCTGATGTCTATAGTTATGGAATGATGGTTTTAGAAATGGTCGGAGGAAGAAAAAATGTGAAAGAAGAAGTAAGCCATACAAGTGAGATATATTTTCCTTACTGGGCGTATCAGCACGTTCAGCTAGACGATGAGCTGAAACTACAAGGGATTATAAACAAAGAAGAAGAAGAAGAAACTGCAAGGAAGATGATATTAGTAGGACTGTGGTGCATACAAACCGATCCAGCAGTAAGGCCGTCGATGAGCAAAGTTATTGACATGTTAGAAGGTAATTTGACCTTAGAAGTACCACCAAAACCTTTATTATGTACTCCTTATTGTTCAGGAAGACATTCTTTGAGCGCGCGAGGAATGCCCCTCAACGCCTCCTTGATTTCTCCTTCAAGTTCAGCTCTTAGTTCTCCTGAAGCAGCTGCTATTTTATAGCCCTTCATATATTTTCATGGCTACCAAAGAAGAAACTTTCTACAAGAGTTGTAATGAACTTCAATTTGTGTGTGTAATTGTGAGTTTTTGACTTGAATAATTCACCGTGAAAGCTATGTATTTCAGTATATTGTACTAGGGTGTATCTAAGGAAATGCTTATGATTTATGAAGACTAGTCTCTAATCCCCCTGAGCGTTGGAGCAACGGTCAAGTTGTCTCTGTGTGACCTGTAACTCACGGGTTCGAGCCGTGGAATCAACCACTGGTCCATCAAGGTAGGCTGCCTACATCACACCACCTTGGAGTGCGGCCTTTCTCCGGACCCTGCGTGAACGCGGGATGCGTTGTGCACCGGGATGCCCTTTTAGTCTCTAATCCCTTTCAGAATTTGAAACACTTCTCTATCAAGAAAATCACATTTCTAATTATACATAATGTGGAGAGTTTCATTAGAATCTTAAGAACAGGCTCTCATTTCCTTCCTCTTTTATGACAGTACAATAACTACATGAGCTGATCTGCTTATTCAGTTTATCAGATCAAGAATGGTCTCAGATTGATCACAGCATTAACCCCGGCCCCAACGAAAAAAAGAAGAAGATATCACTGAGATGTGCTCTTGATGAAAGAGGACTGTGCTGAAAGCAACTCGAGTAACGAAAATAAAAGCTAAATCAATAGAAAGGAGAGATCACGTAGAATCTGGATTGTACAACAACAACAAACCCAGTGAATTCCACGTAGAATCTGGATTGTAAAAAGTAAAAACACTTTGTCTTGCTTAGTAGCCCTAAACTTTTATTTTATGTTCAAAATCAGTCAAGTAGGTCTACTACACTATGGTCTATGCAGATAATATATTCTTGACTAAACGCTCTTGTAAAGCATTATCCTAATCTTCTATTGCAAGCTACAAAAATTAATCAGCGCACTTGAGAAGATGAAATTGAATAAGAAATGTCAAATTAAACGAGCTGCACTGAAATATATACATTCTACTTCACATAGAAAACCAAGGTAATCAAAGTTTATGAAATTCAGGTTTTGGCAACCAACATAGCAGGTGCTCGAGTACCACCCTAGAGAACAGCAGAAAACTTGCAATGTGAGCAAAAACTAGGTACTGGCATTGGGTGTCGTCGGACTGCTACTCCATTTTGTAGTAACCGAATCAGGTGATACTAATAACGTGATACTATTCAAGAACCCTGTATCATCATCAGGACATCCCTTATCTGTTTTCCCTGTTGTGTTATTAATTCTCTGAATTCTCAGCAGCGCCTCCACGACTTCCTGCATAGACGGTCTCAATTCCCTATCACTCTGCAGACACTGAAATGCCAACTCCGCCACTGCAGTAACCATTGACCTTACTTTGTCATCAGTGTCAAACCCAAGATTTGAATCTACCAACTCATGTAATGCATTGCCTTGAATCTTGTTAATGGCCATATTTGACAAATTTATTTCATGTCGGTGCCTACAGATATCAACAGCAGGCAGTGATGATATAAGTTCAATTAGTACCACTCCGAAACTATAAACATCACTTTTGTCAGTGAGCTGATAGCACTCGTGGTACTCGGGATCAACATATCCAGGAGTACCCTGTGGAGCTGTTGAGACATGTGTAACGTCCGTTGGGAAAAGCCGAGACAAGCCAAAATCTGCTACTTTAACACAGAAATTGCTGTCTAAGAGGATATTGTTAGTTTTTACATCTCTGTGAATGACATCTGAAGCATGGAGATAGGCTAATGCACTTGCTGTTTCTATGGAAATCTTCATTCGTGTATTCCAAACAAGCGATCCAGGCTTTGAATGTACACCATGTAGATGATCAGCAACTGTTCCATTGGAAATGTATTCATAAACAAGTAGAAGCTCCCTGGAATGGCGAGATGTGCATCCGTAAAGGGTGACTAGATTTGGATGATGCAACCGTGTTAAGATATCAATTTCATTCATGAATTGCTCAACCCTCCTGCAGTTGTTTTCATATAAACGTTTTACAGCAACAACACGCCCATCTCGAAGTTTACCTATAATCATCATATCCAAGCTCAGTCACACGGTAGCAACTAGAAGTTCAATATAGGATCATTCTTACCTTTGTATACTGTGCCATATCCACCATCTCCAAGCTCTTTCTTGGAATCAAAACTATTAGTGGCTTCATCTAGTTCATTGTAATCAAAGAGGTGAACTCCGATTAAGCTAGTAGCCTTTTCGGGATCTTTTATTGAGGAGGGATAGGAAAGAATGCTTGTGGAGAACAAGGATGAACCAGCATAAATTTTCTTCTGTGTACGACGATAGATAAGGAAAATTACACCTGCCATCAAAGCGGTAAATGCAGCTGCACCAACTCCTGCAAGAAGAAATGTACATTGGAATTTTCTTGAGCATTCTTGAGAATAGAAGGATAATAAGATAAATCAAGGTAAACAACTTCAATGGACATTCACCTATGCCAACCTTCAATCCGATTTTGTTTCTTCCTGAAACGAAAACATAGCAGGTGATCAACTGATACCAAACAATAATAATGTATCTCAGTAGTACTAAGTAGAACTAATCAGCTACTATCACTTAAATTGGAAACCTTTTTTTCCCTTAACATGATCAATAAATAATAGAATGGCTTGCCTTTTTTTATCTAGGATTCGACAAGATATTTTCTACTCAGTAAATTTAAACTTATAGTATCTATATTTACCATGAAGGCAAGTTCTTTGTTGGGGTTGGTCTTTGCAAATGCAAATAAATTCATTATTTTGAACACCGCAGTGCCCTCCACTATGCTGGCAATCTCTACAATTAGTCCCATCCCATTGTAGAAAGAATCCCTTTTGCAGAACTTGCATGTAATTCATTTTTAGCAATCTATCTAAAGAATCAGTCTCAACAAGGGCATAAACAGGATCTTGACACGATTCGACTGAATAGTTAGAGTGCTCCAAAAGTTCAGTATGGAAAACAGCAAAAGAATGATGAGTGGCATTGCTGGCACAATTAACAGCATATGTCTCCCTTTCATAAGGTTGAGTACATTCATAGAAGAAGAAGAGATCTGCAGTGTTAGGCCCTGAGCGAAACGGAGTACCCCTGAGGCTAAAATTATGTGTTGGTACTGGACATTTGTTGTCTTCATCAAACACATCTGCTTTAGCTAGGAGAATTGAGTTGTTTGTGTAAAATACTTCCTTAATGATAAATTCATCTCCAGAAATATGAAGAAATGACTTATCCTTATTGCAGGTGACATTATAAGCTGGTAAGCCACAATAAGGTGGTTGTTTCTCAGGAATCCAAAAGGGGTATGATATCTTAACTCCATTACCACAACTATGTGTAATACAAGCGCTAGAATTGAGGTATATAGAGAGAGTGTCATCTGCTAAGTTAGTGAAAAGAATAGCAATGACAAGAACAGAAACAGATTTCTTGACCATGAATAGGCTTTGAAGGTTCATATTATGTCTAAAACAAGAAGAAAGAGCAAAGAGAGAAGGAGCAACAGGACAAAGTATTTTGGTATAGAGGAAAGCATTAGGATTATAGTTGTAAGCAATTGGTGTAATTTATCTTTTATAAATCAAATATTTCAAACTTGTCTTTGTTTTGGTTTGATCAAAATGATTGTGAGAGTTTGACAATTAGTACCTTGTTGCCCAATGAAGACAACCTATGTTTTAAAACTTGAAGCAACTATAAAAAATAAAAGAAAAGATGTGGTCCCTATCCACTGGCTTTTAGGTCAATCAGAGGACTTTGTACAGTTATTATTGACTCGACTCTAGTCCACTATAATACAATGATTGGGTTGTTATATTTCTTTTCTCACCACTTTAGGTTGTTGTTACATTCCAGTTTTTGTTAAGTCTTTAAGGCCAAGTAATTCATCAAATTGGGACGTGTTAAAAAGGTGAAAATAGTACGGGTTAGCCAGTTTTCGGACCGGTAATTGAAAAATAATCAGCGTTTGCAAAGTCATTGAAAAATAGCCACTATTTTGCTGTAACACGGAAAGTTCCAGCATAATATACTGGAGAATGGTATACCTATGTATGAACTTCCAGCATATTATGCTGGAACTCCAATACACGAAAAGTTCCAGCATAATATACTAGAGATTGGAGCACCTGTGTATGAACTTCCAGCATATTATGCTGGAATTCCAGTATATTATGCTGGAACTCCAGTATATTATGTTGTAAGTTCACATGTAAAAAATTCGAACTCCAATATATTATGCTGGAATATTTTCCGAAGTTTGAACAGTGTTTTCGTTCAGATTTATCTTTACATGAAAAGTGGCTAAATTTCGATTACTTTTGAAACTGTGTCTAGTTTTCAATCACCACTTGTAAATCTGGCTATTTTTTAATTTCGCCCTTTAAAATGTTATTGTGAAGTCATGGAGAGGAGTTTAAATTTTATACACTGAGAGTATAAGAAATATTTAAATCATCTGGTCATTTAAAAGGTAATTACAGGTAACTATATTACCTAAGCATCGATCGATAACCTAGATTAAATGATAAATAACTTGGTATACAGTGTAATTTTTTTTACACTACCAGTGTTGTAGTGCATATAACTTAAATCCTATGAGGTTTCTGTGGAAGAGGTTATACATTCGATCATATATCAATCAATCAACTACATCTGTTAGGTTCGACTATTTGAGAAGGGAAGCCTTGGCATAACTGGTAAAGTTATTGCCATGTGACCACGGGGTCATGAGTTCGAGCCGTGGAAATAGTCTCTTGCAGAAATACAGTTTAAGGCTGTGTACAATAGACCTTTGTAGTCTGGCCCGTCCCCGGACGCCTCCCATAGCGGGAACTTAATGCACCGGACTGCTTTTTTTCTTTAGGTTCGACTATATGAATATCTTTATAGTCATTCCTCTCTACTTAAAAGTCCGTTTTGACTAATATATCCTTCTAAGTCACATATGCTATGTACCAAAATGAAATGCCGAATGTTGACAAGCAAGCCATGAATATTTGTGTTGATACACGAAAACTTCTGTATTAACTTAGCACCAACAATAGAAAAGCCTGAGTCGTGAAGTCAGGTTAAAATGATAGAAAATACAGAAATTCAGGTGTGAAAGTAGAATATAGTAATTGCATTATGTGGAAGCAAACAACAAAAGATGCAAGTCTTACTATTAGCTGACGTCAAATTGTAACAACTACCTTTTAAGTAAGTCAAGATATAGTTAAAATATTAGTATAAGGAAAAGGGAGATTGGAAAAATTGAGATTTGAGCAATGTGGGGATAAAATGATTTGAGTTTAGATTGAGTGTAGGACCTTAGGTTTCTAAATTGAGTTGGTTGAACCGAAAGTGAAGAAATGAAGAGGAAAAAAGAGTACTCTAACTTCTGTTCAGTCACAATGTTCACATTCCCTTTAAGGACTAACTATCTAAAGGAAATATCGATGGCGACATGTAACGCGAAATGAGCTATTTCGGTCGGTATTTTCCGACCAATTTCGACAGTCACTTAAATTCCACAAACAATTAAGTTTTATTAAAATATAAAATTACCGATCGAAATCGGTTGGTACCGATCGAATCAATTTCGGTCGGTTTTTTAATATTAATATTAATATTTTTTAAATGAAGAACCGACTAAAGTTGGTCGGTTTCTTAAAAATAAATTTCGCGGGATGCAAAATATAGTTTCCCGCATTTTGCACCAAATAAAAACGGTCTCATAAAAAAATTAGAAAATAAAATATTTTAAAAAATTGACGGCTGGTTTTTTAATCGATCAAAGTCGGTCGCCAGCGATAGATTTTGATCGAATTTCTAGTAGTGAAACTTTTGTACAAAATGTCCTAGTGAACCAGCAGGATTTTCTAATAGATGGACTTGCCATAAGGCCTGACAATTCATCAAAAGTTTGGTATAAATTGTATCGTAACTTTAAAATAAATTATTCACAGAATTTGATGGATCACCCAGAGTTTATGATTGATGGGCTTGCTATAAGTCTTGGCAGATTGGCAGGACTTTAGTCGAAATTGTATCGTAAATTTGGGACAAATTACTCACAATTCCTAACGAATCACAAGAAGTTTCTAAGAAATTTCACCAGCACGTTGTGCTGTTAGGAGTTGTCTTAATTTTTTTTTATCATATTTGATTTTTCTATCTCTTGAAGGAAAGGGAAACATGTTTATCATAATTGGGTTTTCTCATTCTTAGAAGGAAACATAAATCTCCAATTTGGCGAGTCCCTTTTTTTTTTAGGAAAAGATTTGGACTTCTATAAATTGAGAATCTTTCCTTCTCATTCAGTAGCATCCACATTGTAGTCATATAGGGTTTGAGAGTCGTGTTTAGGGGAAGAACTTTACGGGACAAGTGTTAGTGTGTCACTTGTGTTTGCCTCTTCGTGAGGTTGTTTTCTCGATAGTTTGTACTCTCTTATATTATAGTAGATTGCTCATCTCCGCCTGTGGACGTGGTTGACCGAACCACGTTAAATGTTTGTATTTTTTTTAGTAGATTTATCTTTTGTTGTTGAATTTATCGTCGTTCAAGGTTTGATTTACTAGCTGTCGCATGATTCCTGATTTTTTCGATCCTAACATGTGCTTCAAAATTGATCCAACTGGTCCACAAATTCTAAATGGATCCAAACTTGATGTTCAATATTCTGTTACTGATCCTAATAATTCCCAATGGCTGGATTCATCCTAGACCTTCAAATAGCAATAAACTTACGCTTTCTTCTTCAACATTTAAGCTCAAAAAACCTAATGTTCAAGTTTCTTCACCAAATTGACAACAAATAAGCAATGAGTCTTCAAGTTTTCACAATATATGTGAAGAAGACGGAGAAGAAGGGAGAAGGAGGGGAAAAAAAGAGGAGAAGGAGCACAAGTTTTGCCGATATCCATACTTGTTAAAATACGAAAAAGTAGTAACCAATAAGAGGACACCCGATGAAATTTTTTGAACTTTTTCCCAATAAAATTTTTACGGGACACCCAATTTAGTAGCCCCTATTTTTCTTTACTAGAGTCGCCCCTATTTAATATGTACTAACTTTTAAAAAAAATTAATTGATACTCAAAGTAAGATAACTTCAGACAAAGCCGACCCCTCCTCCTCCTTGCCGCCGAGGAAAGAACTTTAAACGCGAACATTAATTGAAATTTTTAACTTTGCGTCTGAAGTTGCACTGTCACGAGTAGAATTTCAGACGCAAAAATTACCCGAATTTCTTATTTCAGACGCGAATTTTTGGAACTTAAGACGTGACATATGAAGTCTGTTCCAAGGTGGGTAAAATTAAAAAAAAAAGAAAAATTGTGCAACGCAATTATAAGTTCAATAATGGACCAAAA
The DNA here is from genome assembly GCA_002018475.1 of Nicotiana obtusifolia. Classification (NCBI taxonomy): domain Eukaryota; kingdom Viridiplantae; phylum Streptophyta; class Magnoliopsida; order Solanales; family Solanaceae; genus Nicotiana; species Nicotiana obtusifolia. Next base: position 202,195 of record MCJB01009611.1, on the reverse strand, counting down.
AAAGAGTATATCTGCACTCCCCCCTTGCTATTACCAGGAAATGCTATCTAGTTTATGGTATTGAAACGGGCATCGCTTAAATGGGCTTACGCTGGGTGGCCTCCAACTCTTACCTTATATATATATATATATATATATTTTATTTTATATTATATATAAAAATTATATAAATTCTATATACTTTTTCAGCTACCAAATATAAATAGTTTTTGGTGCGGATTAAAAGTGAAAATGCACTTTGTGGTGGACCTATGAAGAGCTAGACGACTAACAAGTACAAAACATTACAAATAATGAATTATATTTGTTAAAGGTCCAGCAAAAGTACAAAAATTAAATGGGAAACAAACGAAAGAGCTAAAACATATTTACATCGAATTATCATATGACTATAGGAGCAATTATAAATGGAGTGCCATTCATATTTTTTGCCACAACATGATGAGGAAGTAATCAAAAAAGAATATGATGGTGAGAATGAGGTGGAGTAGAGGAAGAGGAAATTTTGGACATGCATTTGTGAGAGAAAGTTTACCTTTCTCGGTTTATGAGATTTCATTAAATTTATTTGTTTGTGACATTTCATTGAATATATCTGTTTGTAGTTTCACAAGATTCAAACAGCCTGAACGTTGCCCACATTTTACAACGTATTTACCACCAGTTTGATATTAGGAGAATTGCAATATATATCACTACTTTTGTGTATTTTTAAATATAATTAATTATTTTAGGGTGATTTAGATTTGACAGCTTTTGATAAGCTAAAAGTGTCAAATAAATTAGGAAGAAAGGAGTAGAACTTGCAATTTCCAAAAGGTTCTAGGTTTGGAATTTAGCTAGCGTTTGGAAATAGATTTGGTTGAAATTTTAAAAAAAAGTTTTTGAAGTTGTGTTGAAAAATAATTTTTGAAAGTTGAAGTTGAGTTTGGACTTTGGACATACATTTTATTTGAAAAAAATTAAAGTTTTGTTAGTGAAGTTAAAATATCACCCAAAAACTGCCCTAAACCAGTTTTTAAAAACTTGAAAATTGTTTTAATATTTTTTTTAAAAACTGATATATTTCATGAACAATCAATTTTTTCGATTTTTTATTTTTTTTGGGAAAAAGGCAGCCAAAATTTATGTCCAAACGAGAGATTAGCAACTCGAAGCATTAAGGGGCATTTTAGCAGTCATGTAGTACTAGTTTGTTGATAAGTTGTTCAGTCATATTATTGGATTCATCAATATTCTTGCCTTTACTCGTTTACTTAATTTTTTTTGTAAAGTTGAACTGTAAAGGATTCGCCTATTGCTGAATTATGACATCAAACAAGGCACGAATGTTGAGACTTGAGATAGTGATAAGGCTATGATATTTTGTGACAAAGTCAAAATTCTAAAGCCAACTAGTCAATGAACCAAATACCATCGACGTTAATGACTGCCCTACTAAACACCTAAGCCAGACATGGAAATGAGAGGAAAAAGTCTTCGCGTTACCTCTACCATTCAATCATACACCAACCAAAAGTTTAACTTTGACATAGAAAGAACAACAGCTACACAAAGCAGCAAAATAGGACAATTTTGATCACAATATTATTAGAGAATGAAAGATAAATACCTAAGTACTCATTATAGAACAAGGATTTAACACATAGACTCAAACAATGTAAAGAGTTTTTACGGACATCTAACAGGTAATTAATTACTCATAAGAATTGTAAAATTTGGACATAAGAACTGTAATTTTTTTTTTTAAAAAAGTGAATTTTATTTTCAAGTAAAAATGGTATTTGAAAATTAGAGTTGTGTTTAGACATGAATATAATTTTAGGCTGTTTTGAATTTTTGTGAGTGAAAATTTTGAAAACAGCTTTTGGTGGAGTTTTTAAAATTTTCGAAAAATTTCAAAATTCATCTTCAAGTGAAAATTGAAAATTTTATGGTCAAACACTGATTTTGAAAAAAAAGTAAAAAAACTTTATGTCCAAACGGGCCCTTAAACTAATCAGTAAGAATTAACCCAAATAACTGCCTACCCAACCACTTAAACTAAAAATAGGCGGTGAACGTATAATTTATGTGTATAATTATATATAATTAATGTATATTGGCTAGCAAAGTAAATAATAAATATGGTAGGCTATTTGTGTAAAATCCATCGGAAAGAAAACGTACCGTTGCAGTGATCAAACTTTAGGGTGCCATCTTGGCAATAGCACAAGGACTTGTTGGTTGAATTGTCGTAACCACAACGCCCCTTTGATGCCTCACACTTGCCGCACTCCGTTGCGATCCGCCAGTCCAGCACGAACCCCTCCTTCATAACCGCAATAAGTCCTCTAGTCAACTCCTCACCTATGGCCGAACCGAGTTCTCGATTCCACCCACTGTCCATCACCGCCGCCACCACTTTCTTCTCACAAATTCCAACCCAATTCAAATCATCCGGCTCATTATCCTCAATATATAAATATGACTTGTTTCCACCTGAATTTAAGCAATCTAACGAACGACCAGATGAAAACGAATTGAAACAGTTAAAATAGAAGGTAAGGTTTAGATCAAGCTCTGAATATTTCAATGGCAAATCTCCCAGAGTGAGGTTATGATGTACCCTGGGGCAAGCTGTGCTATCAAAAGCATCAATATCCACCAGGGTAAGGGAGTAGGTGATGTAATCTATGTCTTTAACGACGAAAGAAACATTTGAAATGTTAAGAATTGGATTGTTTTGAGAGCAGTGGATCCCAAATCCTGGATAACCACAGTATTGAGGGGAGGCGGAGTTGAAGCTGTCAAGTCTCCAAAAAGGATATGAAATGTTAATTCCATGGCAGATAGATGAACGGCAATATGCAAAGGACGTATCAGTATTAGCTCCACTGAAGTTGATGAAGAAAGGAAGAAGGAGAAAGACGAAGAAGAAGGAGAATAATTGACTTGGACACATGATGTTTGATGAAATGCAATACTGCGTATTGTGGTTTACATGTAACTAAGACTACTAAATATTATATTTCTTATAATTGACTTGGTCATAGAGAAATTAGTAGGAAACTTCGATTTTGGTAGCTAAATTTCTCTTCCATACCTTATAGTCAAGACAGTCACATATATATAGGAACCAGACAAATTTGGTTTGAAAGTGATCGTAATTGTGATTAGTAAAGAAAAACAAGAAGAAATTTCTATAATTTATTCATGGGAATATAGGAACGTAAAATGGAGAAGAAGGTGACAGGCACTAAGTATGCGTGTGGAAAATATGTAAATAGTTTACAGATTTGGCACAAAAAAGAAATTAAATAATTGGTGTACTTAAACAGATAAATATATATATTTTATTGTAAAAAAACTTCATATAAATAAAAAAATTCATGTGGCATCACGTGTTTCACATTCTAGGGGTTTGAAGCTATTAAAATGCAAAGCTTAAAAAGTATATTAAAAACCACATAAAATTTAAGAAAAAACTAAATAAAAATTATCAAGTTCTAAAAAGTCCCAAACTATTCCGCCTCCCTTAAATCTTTGAATCAATTCACCCAAGAAAAGAGAGTCAACATCGCGTAGGGGAAAAAATCGAAAAGCATCATTGACAAGAGCAAAGAAAAAGAAAGCGGGGAACTCCAAAGCGGCTTCCTTAGTTCTCATAGAACAGTAGAACACTACAAAACATTGTGCTACCAGAGGAAAACCATAAATCTAACGATCAACTCCGAAAACAACAAATAAACAATACTCACTTCGGTCCACGATAAGTGATCATTACAAGAGTAAAGAGGTCGGAGGTGAAAATAACTTTTAAGAACTATTAAAATTTCATATTTTCACTTTGAAACGTTAACACTAAGTAACAAATTAAAATTTTTAGTCAAGGTTGGTTCTCTCCTCCGATCCTACTGTATTTGGTTGTTGTACTTGAAGTAGAAAATTAAATAGCAGCAAATGAAGGCCCATATTAAATTATTACTCCTTCGAAGAGAACTTTGTGAGAAGAATTAATTAAGGAAGGAGTTAAGTGAATTATTTGGTTGTTGTACTAATTATAATGGACTATTCAATTTCTAAGGCGAAAAATGTAATATAGTCTACGCTCTATATCAGCAAATCAAATCAATATTTTAAGACATTGTTGTCGAAATTAGTGGCCAAAAAAATAGAAGTGTATGGGAGAAAAACTTCACGTAGTTGACCTGATCAACTGTTATAAAAGCCTTCGAAAAACTACTATATATTTGCATTACAACATATCAGAAGGTGAGATCGTATGAAGAAGGCAGATTGTCGTAGAGGTAGCTTAATAGAAGACGAGGGCAAGGATGGAGACGAGCATCCGTCTTCTACGTGCAATAACAGATAGTTTAAAGATTTAGATTTTAAAAAAAATATCCTAGCAAATATTTCCCTTTATTGTACTATCTAAGATTTTAAGGTCCAAATACTTTTTTAAAAAGGAAGATATATAGTTTTAGAAGGGGGATTAGAAGATTTTTGTAAAGAACAATAGTGACACACGCTTTCTCTCTCTTTATTGAATATATACAAAGTTTGCCTATACACTTTTTTTTTTATCTTTCTCTCCCGATCCAAGAAGAATTGAAATATTCAAGTGGTTATCAGTATCCATCATTGTTAGAAGAATCAGAGAAAAATCTCACCCTTGTCGGGTGAACCTTGTTCCGTTATTTTCTTAAATGTAATTTATTATTATTTATTGATATCTTTCACATTCTTAAATCATTATTGCTCCATTATTACTCTAAGATATTACTATCTAACGGCATATGCTTGGTGCTCTTTATAAACACACTAGATCTGTCATTTGAGTATTAATATTGACTTAGATTAAGCTTTTTCTCTATAAATCTAATTGTAAAAAAACCTAGATCAAGATTTTGGGCCATACAGTTTGCCGCCGTCTGTAGGGATTTTCTTAGTAAAACTTTTAGTTTCCATCCAGATCTACAACTTTCGTGATTTATTAACTTAACATCCAATAGAGTTATCTTTTCTCTCTTTGTATACAAGGATTCCATGGCAGGTAACCAAAGAAATGGAATAAAAGCAACGGAAAACATCCCACTCAACCTTATGAGTGCCATCGACGAAGGGCATGACACCCAAGATGAGGAGGTAACCCCCACGACGTCCCCTAGATTAGGGAAGTCACTTGCACCCTTCTGCAGCATAACCAAACGTAATAGAAAGAGGGCTTCCACGACCACGGGAGAGGGGGCGCCACCGGCTATGAAAAAGCTCTTTGAAGCTTGACTAACAGATAGCCTAGCTAGCGTAACGAGCAAGCAAGCTCCATGCAAGATCATGGAAACCACAAGGATCCATGAAGCACAACATAGGGACGAACAAGATGACTAACCAAATCCTCTTACTTCTGGTAATACTCATACAATTGTTGATAGTGCAGGTGACATCGCCCTCGCCACTGTGTTACGAAGAATGGAGGAAATGAAAAACGAAAACAAGGCGCTCAAAGAACAGATTTAGGAGCACCAGGAACGGGTAGACAAAATACCTAGTGCTCCCAAATTGTTACAAAAAAAAGACACAAGCAGGTTCGTGGAACAGCTATACAGGGAGGAAGCAGCTCCCCATGCTATACCAAATACTTTCAAGATGCCTCCATATCTTTGAATCTATGATGGAATAACTGATCCCGAGGACCATGTAACCTACTATGTCACTGCCGTAAAAGTCAATGACCTCACTAAAGAGCAGGTGTCCTCCATCTTATTGAATAAATTTGGGAAAACCCTCAAAGGAGGTACAAGGGATATCATTCACCCTCGTTTCACCCTTGTGACGGCACATGCTGGTGCTAAGAAAGCTCAAACAAGGGTGAATGATATCATTTCCATCAGATAATCCCTAGGGGAGGAACTGATGGACTTCCTCGCTTGATTCAATATGGTGAGAATGACTTTACCAAACGTCTCCGAAGGAATGGACGTGGCAGCCTTTTAAAACGGGTAGAACGGAGAAGTTTCAAAGGCGACCAGAAAGCTACTGATCCGATTGATGAAATACCCACCGGCTACTCGGGACAAAATCCACAATGCCTATATACCGAGGTCAGGGCAGATAACGAAGACCTCAACAGACCAACCCAAGACTCGCTGACCTATCGCGCACAATGCACACCTCAAAACAAGGTATAACACGGTCAATTACATATTATAGTAACCCAACAAAGAGTCGGGATCGAATTCACAAGGAGCTAGATGGGAGTTAGGAGTATATATTCTAATGCGTGAATTTGAACTATCTTAATTTGCAATTTCACAAAATGGCTTTGTTGCTATTTCTATTTTAAAACTAAGGATTACAAAGCAAAGAAATAAAACTAGGACAATGGTTTTTGTTGTTTTTCAAGTTTGTAAAAATCCTAGGGCTATGACCTTCACCTAGGTGTTCGACTAATGGGATAAAAACCTTAATGCTTGTTTTGGTGATCGGGGTGTATTATAGATATCAAATCTCAATTACCTACTCAATACCTCTCAGTCAGAGAGTGGTTTTTCCCAATTTGGCTTACTCAAGTTCAAAGGGGTATCACACAAAACGGTTGATAAAAGCTCAAGTCGGGTTATTACTATCTCTAGGTTTAACCCTTTTGATTGGCTTAATCAATCTCTCGATTGACCTAATTTCTTGTTAGCCAAGATTTTCTAGACGAAGTCTCTCTTTCTCAAGTAGAGACTAAGTCAATTAGGCATGAGCTAATCTTTGCAACCATTAATTCCATAAATTAAAGTATGGAAAAGGCAAAATAACAAACACCCAATTATAAATAAGCACTAAATTAGATACTCATAAGATTTACATACTAGGGTTGGGTCAACACCCTAGCAAAAATCTAGCTTGAAATTGAAGAAATAGAAGAAAAAAATACTAATTAACTCATATTGTAAAGTTAAAATGATAAAATCTATAGTAAAATACTCCAAAATATAGAAACTTCCAAAGGAGGCAAGAAAATAGCTACAAGACTTGCTGATGTCAAAAATTGATTATGAAACTCGTCTATTTATACAAGACTAGAAATTTCGGACAAATATACCCTTTGGGAGGTTCTGCGGCCGTATAATTCCATGTGCGGTCCGCACAATTCTTCATCTTGTATGAGTTGGGGCTCTGCGGCCGCATAATTCTAAACTGCGGCCGCGAGACAATATTTCTGCGGTCCGCAGATTTAGCATTGCAGTCGCAACCTGGTCTTCTGTGGTCACCATCTTTACTTCTGCGGCCGAAATACTTCTTCTGCGGTCGCACACTTCTTGTGCGGTCCGCAATTCCGAAGGATGAGATTTGCACATTATCTTAAGTTGATCTCAATTTCTTCTTTTGCGGCCGCATAATTCCTGTGCGGTCCGCAGTTTGCTAGAAAGTCTGCAGGATTTCCTTCATTGTCTACGACCGCAGATGGAATTCTGCGGACCGCAATTTATTTTGCGACCGCAAAATTCCTTCTGCAGACCGCACTTTTTATGTTTCTGTATCCTTTTGTTGCCTTAAGCTTGGGCTATTCCTTTTTGTGTCAGATTTCATCTCTGGAGTCCAACTTCTAACATTCCTGCAATTTTGCACTTTTTATTAGTTTTGGGAACACAATTCAATACTTTTTGACTAAAACAAAAGCAAAAAGGTGCTAATAAGTAGTCAAAATCCCCACTTATCACTCACCTCAGTACAATCCAAACTCAAGAGGGAACACAGGGACAATTGAAAAGAGACCCTCCGGTATCGAGAGCAGTCAGAGAGAAACATCAACCCTACATCAAGGCACCCGTCCCTAATTTCCGTTGCAAAGACGGCCCATCTAGACCGAGATCAGATATTCACTTAAATGATTATGGTATGCCCCCTACTATCTGCTCATAATTCTTGTGTGTCACCTATAGAGGTGGTCTATGCACTTAGAACCTCGAAACAAAGGTGAAATGGCCACTAAAGATGAGGTCTGACCCAAGCACCAAGAAATCTGATGCCTTCTGTAAGTTCCACCAAGAACGTGAACACAAAAGGAAAGATTTCCACACTTTGAGATTAGAAGTAGCAAACCTGCTGCAACAAGGACACCTGAAGGAATACTCAGCAACAAAAGCAGGAACACCTTAGCAAGGGGTCAAGAATGCCCAGGCCCACCGAAGCCGCCTTTGCCCCCTCGCACCATCAGCATGATTATTAGTGGCGCGATGACGCCTCCATCAATGGAATCAAGTTCAATGCTACTCACAAACTCAAGAGATCAATCACCCACGAACAGTATGACGGCGTCGAAGAAAGTGTCATTTTTGATGAGTCATATGCCGACGATTTTACGTTCCTTCACAATGATGCACTTGTCATTACTTTACTAATTCTTGATACTGATGTTAGGAGAATTATGGTAGGTGACAGAAGTGGAGCGTAAATCATCCATCCTCAAGTCCTCGCACAGATGTGACTTGAGGATAAGATAGTGACATGCTGCATTATACTAACCAGTTTAAAAATACAGTTGAACGGACTTTGGGTGTGTTCACACTCCCCTTCCTCGCTGGTGGGATGACACTGAAGACCACATTCCATATCATGGATTAGGACACCTCTTACAACTCCATTGTATGATGATCATGGATATATCCTATGAGGGCAATCCCCTCCAGCTTGTATTGGATAATCAAATTCCTGACCCCCTAGGGAATATTCAGCATACAAGGGGAACAATGCATATCCCGAGAATGCTATCTGATTGTCCTGGACGGTACGACAACCCAACAAAAGAAAAAGAAGGAAAAAGAAGCCTAGCAATCAGCAGGGTCGAGGTCCCTGCAGGTCGAAGCCAAAGATACCATTATGGACCCAGAAATGGTCGAAGCTGCAGGATCAACCATAGAGGACTTCGATCCCGTCCAGCTAGACCATAGCGACCCCAACAAAAAGGTCTACATCGGCTACAAACTCCAAAACCTAAGTAAATTCAGTCAATTCTTGATAGCTAACGCAGATTTGTTTGCCTTTAGCCATGCAAATATGCCTGTCATTCCTAAAGAGATAACCACATACAAGCTAAATGTCGACCCCTACTACCCCCCGGTAAGGCAGGTCCGACGAAAGTTCAATCCCACCATCAACGAGGTCGTCTGCGAGGAGGTAGAAAAACTATTAGCCAACGACTCTATCAGGGAGTCGAAGTACCGCAAATGGATTGTCAACGTGGTAACGGTCAAAAATAAGAACGGGAAATGGATGATGTGTGTGGACTTCACCGATCTGAACAAAGCCTGCCTAAAGGATTTGTTCCTATTGTCACACATTGACTACCTTATCGACGCGACATCAGGACATAAGTTGCTAAGTTTTATGGACGCTTACTCAAGCTACAATCAAATACTCATGGAGGAAGATGACCAAGAAAAAACTACGTTCATCACTCATAGAGGAACGTACTGCTACAGGGTCATGCCATTCGGGTCTAAGAATGCGGGAGCTACTTATCAAAGGTTGGTCCGGAAGATGTTTGAAAACTAGCTCGGCAAAACCATGGAGGTATACATCGAAGACATTTTAGTTAAATCATTGAAGGCCGAGGATCACATTGACCATTTAAAGGAAACACTTAAAATATTGAGAAAGTATGGAATGAAACTGAACCCAAGAAATGCGCGTTCGGCATAACTTCGGGTAAATTTCTGGGCTTCCTGGTATCATAACACGAAATTGAGGTCAACCCAGGTTAGATTAAGGCCATGAATGGGATATCAGAACATCTAACCACTAAGAAACTAGTCTAGAGACTGACAGGTCGAATTGCCGCCCTGTCCAAATTCATCTCGAGGTCATCTGATATGTGCCATAGGTTCTTCAATGTACTCAAAAAGGATAACGGCCTCAAATGGACACCTGAATGCATACAAGCGTTGAAGGAATCAAGGAAGACCTGTCATCGCCACCTTTGCTCAAAGCCCGAGCCTGAGGAACGTCTCCTTGTCTACCTCACTGTTTCAGAAGTAGCGGTAAGTGCAGTCCTAGTATGAGAAGATAAAGGTACACAATCTCCCATTTATTATATCAATAAAACGCTTATCGATGCCGAGATGAGGTACCCTCACCTTGAAAAACTAGCCTTGGCCTTTGTCATAGCTTCACGAAAGCTTAGGCTGTATTTCCAGTTCCACCCAATCTCAGTCGTCACCACGTCTCCTTTGAGAAGCATATTGCACAAACTTGAGTTGTCGGGGAGGCTGGCCAGATGGGCAATCAAATTAAGTGAGCACAGCATCACTTATCAGCCTCGCACAATAATAAAATCACAAGTGCTCGCCGACTTGGTCGCGTACTTCATTGCCAAAGTTATGCCCGAGGCTAAGAAGGAAGTTACTCAAGCTTCTAACCTAACGCGGGACCTCTGGTTCCCCCACACTAACGGCGCGTCCAAAGCCTGCAGGTCTGGATTGGGACTCGTATTTGAAGTTTCCACCAGCGAGGTCGTTCACCAATCTATAAGATGCCCAAGTATGAATAACAACGAGGTCAAGTATGAGGCATATTTAAAGCTGCACTACGATTCTCAGCTCGTCGTCAACCAAGTTACCGGGACTTTCCAGATCAAAGAGCAAAGGTTGCAGAAATACCAAACCGAGATATGCAAATTGCTACCCAAATTCGACGAATACCAATTTGACCAAATTCCATGAACTCAGAACGTCGAGGCGGACAACCTCGCCAAATAAGTCGCCGCAACAAAAAGCATAGCCCCCAGTAGTCTACTTCCCTTTGAATACCTTGGAATGAACTGTCTACTGTTTAGATCCACACAATTGTCATGTTTACTGGCTTAATCTATCTGAATTCCTCTCAATTTCTGAAATGGTGAATGGTTGAACTCAAATTGGTTATTAGTAATGGATCGCTGAATGATTATTGTAGTACATGTTCTCTTTTCTTCGTGGTTCTGTTTGTTCTGCTTAGTTTGTTCACTCATGACTGATGATTGTTTCTGTTTGAATTGTTATCTGATTAAAATTCTGATCCACACTGCTCCCAACTGTTAGTAGTTATCAATAGTTAGTTGTCTTACCCAAAGCATGTTAATAATATTACTGCTGTAATATGGAATACCTGATGTGCTAAAACAGTGTTTAATTGACAAAATTAGAATGGGATTTAACATAGCCTATTTAAATTAAAGATGGGAAGCAGTGCTCATCTCATTCCTGCTTTTGATTACTTCAATTTGAAATCTGAAAAGGGAACAGGGAAAAGACTATTGATTACAAGATTACTGTGTTATACGGGATTTGGGACAACCATTTTGTGATTTCAGAGATTAAACTAGGAAGATTTGTAATAAATTAGTTTGTCAGTTCTATAATTATTCATTGTTATATTAATCCGCTCAAATCAATTGAGAATTTGTAATTCTCTTTTTTCTTTTGTCTTCTTACAATTGTGTAAGTGGTATGGAATTTGTTACAGTTCATACAAAGTGAGCATATGTTGAATCATTTTGTTTTATGGTGTTTTGGATTCGTTTGTAGCCTAGTTCAAAACGTGCAGTCTTGTTTTTAAGGCCGATATTGGACCTGCCTTTAGATGATTTGTTCCAGTGAAATCCAGGCCCAACTCATTGAGAAATTCCATCTGGAAGTTGGGCCAATCTAGTCCAGCCGAGTCTTGGCTAGATTATGATTGTTTTTAAATCTAGAAGCTATTACTTTATGTACTTATATTGATGGGCTTAAATCTGATTATTTATTAAGCCACGTGTTCTGTTGGAAAGTCAAGTGATAGAATTCGGATTAGGGCAATTTAACGATTGGCGAGCTAGCTCAATACACGAAACCATAAAAAATCCCTTTTTATTAATGGGGGTGAGCCATATAATTAGCAACGATTACCTATGGCCCTCCTAATAATTGAACACAAATCTAAATAATTAAGTCTTAAACGCTTCAAACTTTCGTAGCTTATTTTTAGGCGCGGTTAATGAACATTGTGACTACGGGTACGGTTTCCCTGACATAGTAACAATGTCAATTTCGAGGGTGGCTTTTAGGTGACTCAACTTTAATAAATTCAAATAAAAGTATTCAAATAATTTGAGGTGCGCCACGCCAAATAAAATTTCAAAATACATGGCCCTCATTAATCAATATTAAAATCCTTATAAAATCGAGGTGTGCTACCCAGTGAACTTCATGGCCCTCGAAAAGTTAAAAACGCGTAGTTGCTTTAGGCGCGTTATTCTAGTAACTTAGTTTCCTAAATTCGGGTGCGCATTTATGTGACCCAAATCCAAATCTCAATGTTAAATTAAAACGTGTTACGGATCACGGGTGCATTTATGTGACGTGGTTCGTGACATATTTTAATTAATGTTGCAATTCTCTAATAATCACAAGGCGGTTAAAGTAAAAATATACCATAGGCTAGAAACATGTATCAGATAATAAGCCGATTATAATAGTTGAGCCACCGTGCTAGAACCACGGAATCCGAGGGTGCCTAACACCTTCCCTCGGGTTAACAGAATTCCTTCCTTAGAATTTCTGGTTCGCAAATTTCATAAGGAAAGTCGAAATCTTTCTCGATTTGGGTTAAAAACCGGTGACTTGGGACACCAATTAAATATTTCAAGTGGCGACTTTGAAAAATTAATTAAATAATCTCATTTCGCATAATGTCACTTTAATTGGAAAAACTCCTTTATATACTCCTCGGGGGTGTACGAAAAGGAGGTATGACAGCTCTGGCAACTCCGTTGGGGATCGAACCCAGAATCTCTGGTTCAGGGTTCAAGAATTCGAGCTTAGAATGATTGTTATGTTTGGCTTTATTATTATCTGATTTTATGACATGATTGAGCTTAATGTGCTAAATGTCATTTTTACCGCTTTGATATTATTTGAACTGTATATAAAACTGTTGCGAACCCTTCTCTTCTCATCTTCAGGGATGTGCACGCTGGCCGTGACTCCCTATTCCGTTAGTGTCATACCATAAATAAGAAAGAGACCGGACAAGTTACAACGTCGGGTGGCCTTTTGGTGCCCTGTACGTAGCCCCCTCCTCGGCTCAAGTTGTCCGCTAGGGTGCACAAATCTAGAAAAATACCCAGATTTTTAGCTTAAAATAACATAACCTCATGCCGCATCCCTAGTAGGAACATTTATTTGCATCATATGCATTTGACTTTAGGGACTCAACACAGGGGTTGGATCCGTCTAGGACAGATGACCAAAAATCAAAGTACCATCTTGATGCATCATTTACGTGCTACTTGTGCATTTATTTACATCGTCTTGCGTGTTGACCGGCTGCTAGAATAAAATTAAAAAAAAAGGAATGTGAGGTTGAGGCATGAGAAAATTGAGAGTCAATCAGACAAAAACTTGGTGTCCAAAAATAAGCCGGAACTCTGTCGAAATTTTGAAAATAAAGAAAATATAGAAAACGAAAATAAAATTGATTTCAAAATTAAAAAAAAAAAGAAAAAAATGTAAAAAGGGGCAAACAAAAAATTGGAAAAAAAGAAAAAAAAACCATCTTTCCAAAATACTTTCTTTCTTTTATACAAGAACTCAATATATATATATATATATATATATATATTCATTCTTATTTTTTCTAAATACTCTATTATAAAATAAAATTTAAAAAAAAGAGAAATCCAGAAATGCTCTTTCTTCTTTTAAGTGTTTTATTTCAGGAAAGTTCGAAAATAAAAATGAAAGTGGTTAGGTAGTGTCGTTTTTGCGTAAATAGCCTAAATATCTCCAAAAGAATGCCGGAAGGCTGTTTTTGCAAAAACGACCACCTAGTTCAATTTTTGGCTACCTAGCAAGCACAACCCTAAGATTTTTCCTTTTGAAGTACTGAAGGGCCGCATTTGCAAAAGTAGCCGTTTATTTAAATATGTGCAAGATTAACTCTTTTTGAAAAAAAATACGCTGGTTTTAAAATCAATCACCTTAATTTAAATGTGCAGAACGAGCACGAATCAAAATTACCAATGGACATATTGACCAAAATTCATTTGGAGCTGCACATGTGGTGGACATATTTGGGTGAATCAGGGCAAAATATGATTAAACGGTATTTGGGTGGTCTCCCTGATCTGCTGACGATCTGGTCTAGGGGAGATCTCATGAAGGCTTTAGTTACATTCTGAGACCCAGCCCATAATATTTTTCATTTCTCGGACTTCGAGCTTACACCCACCTTGGAAGAAATAACCGGGTATATCGGTAAAAATGAGACTCCATTGAGGCATGAGTATTTGGTCGCTCAAAGAGCTGTCACTCCACATTAATTCCTAGATATGTTGAAAATAAGTAGGGGGTCCAAAACCCGGATCTAGCAGACGGCTTCTCTACTTTGCAATTCATCTATCAGCGGTACGGGCATATAGGGACCTTTGACAAGCCGGAAAGCAAGATCTGTAGTAAAGGAAACCGATTGAAATGGGAAGAACACAGATGCTTCGCTTTCATGGTAGCATTTCTGTGTCTCCTAGTGTTCCCCAGAAAAGACAAACACATTGATATCCGGATAGCTGGGGTTGTCAGCACTTTGCTCACTCAGGCCAAAAGCATCCTTGCGCCCATGATAGTATCTGAGATCTTCCGAGCTCTCACAGCCTGTAAAGCCGGAGGAAACTTCTTTGAGGGGTGCAACCTTCTGTTACAAATATGGATGGTTGAGCATTTATGTCGGCGTCCTCGATACATGAGGTACACATCGACAGAAAAGAGCTACATAGCGGAATCCTATGCAAGGGTTGAAAGTTTTAGCATGCCTGAAGGGGTCGCAAAGTGGATAGCCCATCTCCGTTCCATTACCGCGGAGCAGATAGAATGGACGCTCGGCTGTTTTCCCGTCGACGAAATCATATATATGCCAGCTACTGGGCCTTACTTTCTCCTGATGGGTCTTAAAAGTATCCAACCCTATGAACCATATCGGGTCTTGAGACAATTGAGGAGATGCCAAATGGTGCCCAAAGATGAAGACCTCAGCCGTCATGCAATTGAGATTAGCGCTCATGGGCAGTTCCCTGAGAAGGTGGTTCGTCAGATTTGGAGCGAATGCTAATACCTGCTAGAAAATACTTGTGTGCGGGACATGTCCCGAGGTGAAGTCTCACCTGGTTATCTTTCTTGGTACAAGAAAGAAGTCGAGCCCAGACGACCGGCCAAAAGACCCCATCTTCAAGAATTCATTGAAGAATCACAAGCACAATGGGATTGGTTGGCCAAAGAAAATGAATATAGGACCACCATAAGCAAACTAGAAAAGCAAGTCAGGGATCTTCATTTCGAGAATGGTTTGCAAGCTGCTGCAGATGAGGGTGAAAAGAAAAAACTAACTCAAGAAAATGAAGCCCTCAAAACTCAAATTCAGCAGATGAAAATAGCTGCCCGAAATCAGGAAAGAAGCCAAGCGTATGGGAAGCTTATCAGTAGTTTGAGGAAGAAAGTGCTGGAAAGTCGAGACAATCTAGAAAAATCCAAGGCAAATCAAGCAAAAATTAGAGAACAATTGGAAAAAAATGCAGAAGGGCGTGCACAATTTGTTCGGCAAATAAAAAGAAGATATGAGGGGACAATCACCGATTTAAAGAGAAAGATAGCTGATCTTGAAAATGAGGCAGACAAACAGGCCCGAAATTTTCAAGCTGACAGGGAGCACTGCTATAATCTGATGGCTCGAATGGAACATGATCTGCTACAACTACACAGTCAGAGATGTCATGACATTTAGGTGCTAAAGGCCCGAGATCAACAAATAGGGAGCTTGCTTCAAGAGAAGGGTATTGTCCGAGAAAAGGTCCGAGCC
The DNA here is from genome assembly GCA_002018475.1 of Nicotiana obtusifolia. Taxonomy (NCBI): domain Eukaryota; kingdom Viridiplantae; phylum Streptophyta; class Magnoliopsida; order Solanales; family Solanaceae; genus Nicotiana; species Nicotiana obtusifolia. Next base: position 186,358 of record MCJB01009611.1, on the reverse strand, counting down.
ATTGCCGAATATATAGTCGCAAAAAGCCAAGCATGCGAAGATATGACCCAAACTACCTTCTTTGCCGCGGTAATGATATTTGTCCACCAAGTAATGAGTGATTTGGAGCGGCTCCAAGGGGATCTTGCACAGAGGCCCGTGGCAAGACCGAACGATGTCCTACGGGCCCCAGGAATTGAAGCCTTAATGTATTCTTGATTTTACAATCTGCATTTCATTTTCTTTATTATTTATTTCAAGAATTGTTTCAAGTCTGTTGTAGTTTTTCGTTAAGAATTGAGTCTGTAATAGAAGTATTTTAGTAATGGAAATCGAAAATTCCCAAAAATTATTTCTTTATTTTTACATTTTTTATTTTTCAGAATTACGCAATCCTCATTATTAAAAAAATGAAAAAATGATCAACGAAAAAAAAAGGGAAAAGACAGTAAGAACGGGATGGAAAGAAAAGAGTGAAATCGCAAGTGAAAAAGAAAAAGAACTTTTGAGGAACTAGGCAAAGCCGGGATGAAACATGCAACCGTTGTGAAACATATAGGAACACATTTAACTGCTTAGGTGCATCACACCCCAACGTGCGATTACCTATCTGTTATTTGCCCCAAACTAACCTGTTTGCTGTTAAGTATAGGTTTTTGCTATATCGGTGATTGGTTTTGTGGTAACCTGGCGTCTCATCCATACTTCATAAGATCAAAAGGAAGTGTTGAAATGGCTTCTGAGATAACCTTACCAAAAGTTCCTATGGCAGAGGAAAATCCAATCTCAGGCAGCTTGGTTCCAGAATCGGCAGCTGCCGAAGAAAATAGATTATTGCGTCTTCGCATGATGAAAATATGGGACGCCTGGACAAACGGAAAGGAACCACCAAATGCAATTCCCGGATTTCCCAAACTCTTTCCTAGGGCCAGTGGGACTACCAACATCGCAATAAGCTACCCACTGGGATACCCCACCATCACTGCCAATTTTGTGGGAACACCCTCCAAAGATCGCCCCCAGGCATCAAAATGCTGGTGCGGCGTCAAATATATTTACTGCACCGCCTTGCTCGGCCATGACACAACCTACCTTGCCCAGGCCGAGCTGCAATCCTTCCCTTTTAACATATCAAGCACAACCTTTTCCGATGGAATCAGCTCAGTTTGCCGCAATGACTTATCCTTAGCTGCCCAGGCACGAGTTTACCTCAGGGCAAGAGACAAATGTAAAAACTCTTGAGCAGGATGAGATGGCTAGAAAGATGAGAAATCTCGAGCAAAGTCTTAAGAACATACAAGGTTTGAGTGGGCAGAAAAGTGTATCGTACGCTGATCTGTGTATGTTTCCTCATGTGCATCTACTGCTGGGCTTTAAAACCCTGAAGTTTGAGAATTATGATGCGAACGGGGATCCTATCGCCCATCTCAAAAAGTATTGCAATCAGCTGAGGGGAGCGGGCGAAAAAGAAGAGCTCCTCATGGCTTTTTTTGGGGAGAGCTTGGTCGGTATCGCTTACGAATGGTACATGGACCAGGAAATACCCCGTTGGCATACTTGGGATGATTTAGCAAGAGACTTTGTCCGGCAGTTCCAGTACAATATTGATATTGCTCCGGATAGAAATTCCTTAGCAAACTTAAAGAAGAAAGTCACCGAAAGTTTCAGGGAGTACGCCGTCAAATGGCATGAGCAGGCATCGAGAGGGAAACCTCCCATGGATGAAGTTGAAATGGTCACGGTCTTCCTTCAGGCACAAGAAGCTGATTACTATCAAAATATGATGTCAGCGATGGGGAAGCCATTTGCCGAGGCCATAAAAATCAGAGAAATAGTCAAGAACGGTATAAAAACAGGGTGGATTTTAAGTCAATCCGCAATCAGAGCTACCTCCCAAGCCATTCAAGGCGGGTCTGGAGGGTTAGCCAATCGAAAGAAGAAAGAAGAATCGTCAATGGCTGCTTCAAGTATAAGAAAGCCTCGGCCACCTAGACCTCTTTTCTCTAGAAGGGACCCGCAACACTACTACCCCTACCAGGATATAGCCTATGCCCATCCACCCTATGTAGTAATGAATGCCTAGCCGTATGGCCGGCCCCAACAACAGTTTAACCAAAATAGAGCTCCACCTCCCAAAAATCAACCTCCGTACCAAGCCTACTATAATCCCCGACCTCCACGAAATAACTTCCACGCCCGAGAGCCGCCGATGAAAACGAACTTCACACCCATTGGTGAATCATATTCAAGTTTGTTCCGGAAGTTGGTTCAAATGGGTCTGCTTTAGCCTGTTCCCCCAAATAGGTAAAATCCAGAATCACCCTCCTATCAACAGGGCACCCGATGTGCATATCACTCCGGAGCAGAAGGGCATGATACGGAGAACTATTGGACATTGAAAAGAGCGGTGGAAGATTTAATTGAACAAAAAAGAATAGTGTTGAGGGATGAAGATATCCCTAATGTAACCAATAATCCACTGCCGGCTCACAACAATAGGCCGGTTATTGGAATGATTTGTGAAGACAAGGAATTCGACCCAGCCTTGAAAGCTATCATCGCCATAGCCGATACAGAAACAAAGCCAAAAGCTGTCCCAAAACAGGACAGAACAGAGAAGAAGAGCAAAGCTGTTCCTCAGAAGCTGGAAAAGAAGTTAAAGGTTGAAACTGGGGCATTGCCTTCCAAAACTCCCGTTCTTTATGTCTCTCGAGGGCACAAGAAAGAACAAAAGCCATTAAGCCCTCCCAAGAGATTTGAGTTAAACAAGCATAAGGCTGAATGGGCCAATGGTTATTGGTCCCGCGCCACGAAGGCCCATGATAGACCCCACTGCCGTCCATGGAACTACAGCAAGACAGTAGTGACATACAAGGGTAAAGAGATCTTGGGAGAAATCTACGCAGACAACCCGGCCGAAAGATATCTCAATTTGGGGAAGTAAACAATGCTACAAAGAAACGCTTCCCATCAAGAAGCTGGTAAACCCTGAAGAAGCAAAGGCATTCTTCCAAAAAATGAAAATGCCAGACTATGAAATAATTGATCAACTTCGGAAGTCTCCCGATCAAGTCTCTCTTCTATCTCTGTTAGTGAGCTCAACTGAGCATCAAAAGGTTTTAATCAAAACCCTTAATGAAGCATATGTTCCTATTGAAACTACAGTAGAGCAATTAGAAAGGATAGCAGAAAGATTCTTTGCAACCCATCAAGTTTCCTTCAGCAAAAATGATCTGCCCCCGGAAGGGGCTTCCCACAATAAAGCCCTTCATCTGACAGTCAAATGTGAAGGATATTATGTAAAAAGAGTCATGCTAGATGGAGGTTCTGGGGTAGATATCTGCCCGCTCTCAACCCCACAACGCATGGAAATCTACACAAAGAAAACCAGACCTAATGATGTGTGCGTACGTGCTTTCGATGGCTTGAAGAGGGATACTATTGGAGAAATCGACCTGGTCCTGACTATTGGACCGGTCGACTTCGAAATAACCTTTCAGGTTCTGGATATGGACACTTCCTACAATTTTCTCTTGGGACGACCGTGGATCCATGCGACAGGAGCCGTGCCTTCCACTCTCCACCAAATGGTTAAATTTGAGTATGAAAACCAGGAGATTGTGGTTCATGGAGAGGATGAACAATCAATTTATAGCGATCCATCAGTCCCATGCCTTGAAGCAAAGGAAGGAAGTGAATATATAATCTATCAAGCTTTCGAAATTATGGTCGCAGACTAGTGTGAAGAGGGAAACCCTTGCCCTCAACCCTTCCTATCAAACGCATCAATCATGGTAGCCAAAGAAATGATCAGACACGGCTACCAACATGGGAAAGGGCTCGGGAGATCACTGCAAGGAACAACTGAGCCTATCACCTCGACTGCTAGCGAGGGATTCTTTGGATTAGGTTTCCGACCCACGCCAGCTGATTTCAAATGGCAAAAGAAGAGGAATAATGATGGTTGGGTCTTGACTAAGCCAATCCTGCCTCTGTACAAAACATTCGTCAAGCCTAAGTACGGTGGCGAAGAGGAAATTGAAGAAATTTGTGGGGCTATGAAACAGATGCTATATGAAACCCACATGGTTCAGCAAGGGGAAGGCTCAAGCACCACTGAGGTGCTATACATGGGACCTAATGCCAAATTACAAAATTGGAAAGCTATGCCCTTCCCAATCAGGCGGGAGTCCCAGTAGATTTGTCTTGCCACCTTTTCTGCATCATGAGTTATTCCAGGGTGTAACTCGGATGTTTCGTTTTGTTTAGTTTCTTGTCTTTTAATTCCAAACGTAAACCCTTTTATCTTAACATTCAATGAAATGAAATCAATATTTCATCATTCATCTCTTCTGATTTTGTTATTTTATTTTTCTTTCTTCTTTTCAGTTCTAATAATACGACTTTAAATAATATAACATGCTTGCGGACTTCATGCCCAGATCCAAACACGCTGTCCAACTGTGACGTAATGAACCAAGAACCAAAATATAATGAAGAAGAGGCTTTTAAGGAAATAAACCGAGAATTGGAACAATTTGAGAATAAACCTAAGCCAAATTTAAATGATGCAGAGCCGATTAATTTGAGTAGTTCTGAAGAAATCAGAGAAACCAAGATAAGCATTCACACAGATGAAAAAATTCGAGATGCACTAATCCAACTCTTGTTTGAGTTCAAAGATGTGTTTGCTTGGTTATACGATGACATGCCAGGACTCAGTGTTGACATAGTGGTTCATAAATTGCCGACGTACCCTGATTATCCCCTTGTTCAGCAAAAGCAAAGAAAGTTTAAAACTGATATCAATGACAAGATCAAAGAAGAGGTCACAAAACAGCTGAAAGCAGGAGTGATCCGGGTAGTTCAATACACCACGTGGCTAGCCAATGTAGTCCCAGTACCAAAGAAAGATGGAAAAACCCGTGTGTGCGTGGACTACAGAGACTTAAACAAAGCAAGTCCCAAGGATAATTTTCCTTTGCCAAATATCCATATCCTTCTTGATAATTGTGCCAAACATGAAATACAGTCCTCTGTGGACTGTTATGTGAGATATCACCAGGTGTTGATGGACAAGTAAGACGCTGAAAAGACAGCATTCACCACACCTTAGGGCACATACTGTTACAGGGTCATGCCATTCAGACTAAAGAACGCTGGGGCAACCTACATGAGGGCCATGACTACCATTTTCCATGACATGATGCATCAAGAGATAGAAGTGTACGTGGATGATGTGATTATCAAATCTAAAACTAAGGAGGATCATGTCCGAGATCTGAGAAAATTCTTCGAGCCGCTGCGCAAATATGATTTGAAGCTGAATAAAGCCAAATGTGCATTCAGAGTCCCATCTGGCAAGCTCTTGGGTTTCATAGTCAGTCGAAGAGGCATTGAGCTAGACCCAACCAAGATAAAGTCTATTCGGGATCTACCCCCTCCCAAAACCAAGAAAGACGTCATGAGCCTGTTGAGAAGATTGAACTATATCAGCCAGTTCATTGCTCAGTTGACTTCTACATGTGAACCCATATTCAGGTTGTTAAAAAAAGACGCGGCCATCAAATGGACGGATGAATGCCAAGAAGCTTTTGACAAAATCAAAACATATCTGTCGAATCCGCCAGTGTTGGTCCCACCAGAGCCAGGGAGACCTCTGTTCTTGTATCTGAGAGTCCTGAAAAATTCTTTTGGCTGTGTCCTCGGGCAACATGATGTGATCGGAAGGAAAGAACAGGCCATTTACTATCTGAGCAAGAAATTCACCAGTTATGAAGCCAAGTACACTTTGCTGGAGAGAACTTGATGCGCTTTAACTTGGGTCGCTCAGAAGCTGAGGCATTACTTGCAAGCATACACCACCTACCTCATAACCAGGTTGGATCCTCTAAAGTACATATTCCAGAAGCCGATGCCCACTGGGAGGTTAGCAAAGTGGCAGATCCTGCTCACAGAATTTGACATAGTCTATGTCACTCGCATGGCAATGAAAGCCCAGGCATTAGCAAACCATCTGGCTGAAAACTCGGTTGATGATGAATATCAACCGTTGAACACTTACTTCCCGGACGAGGAGGTAAATTCAATTGAGGTAATATCCGAAGACACCAACACTTGGAAAATGTTCTTCGATGGAGCGGTAAAGGCAAAAGGTGTTGGGATTGGGGCAATCTTGATCTCACCTGATGGTTAGCATTATCCGGCCACAACCAGGCTTCGATTTTTCTGCACAAACAACACTGCCGAGTATGAAGCTTGCATTATGGGTATGAACATGGCAATTGCCCAAGATGTTGAAAAATTGTTAATCATAGGAGACTCGGATCTGATTATCCGACAAGCTCAAGGAGAATGGGAGACCCGAGATGTCAAGCTTATTCCATATTGGCAACATGTGGAATATCTGAGCAGACGATTCGATTCAATAGAGTTCAGATACATCCCACGTGTCACAACCAATTAGCCGATGCACTGGCTACTTTGGCCTCGATGCTGCCATACCCAGGCAATGCCCACATTGATCCTTTGGAGATCCACATCCGCGAAAGGCGTGGCTATCATAACACGGTTGAAACAAAAACAAGTGTTCAACCATGGTATCATGACATTAAGAGGTTTCTGAAAACAAAAGAATGCCCAGATCAAGCCAGCGGAGACCAAAAGAGAACCATCAGATGACAGGCAAGTGGTTTCTTTTTAAGTGGTGATATCCTATACAAAAGGACCCCGGATCTCAATCCGTTAAGATGCGTTGATGCCAAAGAGGCTAGAAAAATCATGCACGAAGTGCACGCAGGAGTGTGCGGACCCCACATGAACGGGTATGTCTTGGCAAAGAAAATCCTCCGAACGGGCTATTACTGGATAACCGTGGAGAAAGACTGCTTCAGCTTTGTTCGAAAATGCCATCAGTGTCAGGTACACAGTAATTCGATTCATGCACCTCCCACAGAACTACATCCCATGTCATCACCTTGGCCATTTATTGCCTGGGGCATGGATGTTATTGGGCCGATTGAGCCAAAATCCTCAAATGGGCACAGATTCATATTGGTTTCCATCGATTACTTCACGAAATGGGTTGAAGCAATCACCCTCAAGTCTGTTACCAAGAAAGCCGTGGTAGATTTCATGCATTCCAATCTTATATGCCGCTTTGGTATCCCTGCGACCATCATCACAGATAATGATGCAAACTTGAATAGTCATTTGATGAGCGAAATATGCGAACAATTCAAAATAACGCATAGGAAATCTACTCCATATCGGCCCAAAGCCAAATGGTGCCGTAGAAGCAGCAAAAAAGAACATCAAAAAGATTTTGAGGAAAATGATTCAAAGTTCTAGGCAATGGCATGAAAAGTTACCGTTTGCATTATTGGGGTACCGCACAAATGTGCGTACATCAGTTGGAGCAACCCCATATCTTTTAGTTTACAGCACTGAAGCCGTGATACCCGCGGAAGTTGAAATTCCTTCCCTTCGGATCATTGTCGAAGTTGAAATTGAAGATAGTGATTGGGTCAAAACCGGTCGATGAAAAGCGGATGGCCGCAGTCTGCCACGGGCAGTTATACCAGCAAAGAATGGCCCGTGCCTACAACAAAAAAGTACGGCCCAGAAATTTTGAAGTGGGGCAACTCGTTTTAAGACGTATTCTCCCCCATCATCAAGAAGCAAAAGGAAAGTTCGCTCCTAATTGGAAAGGCCCATATATCATCAGAAAGAGATTGCCAAGAGGAGCCATGTACTTGGGAGACATCGAAGGAAATGATCACGAAAAAGCAGTGAATGCGGATGCAGTCAAAAGGTACTATGTGTAACACTTCCGATTGGGATGAAGAAGGCTTTCATTCTCGCTATCCAAACACTCCAATCATTTGCTAACCCTTTGAGCCGGTTATTCTTCTTTGATTACCCTCTTTGGAACTCGAAAGTGTCACTGCAAAGTTTAGTTGAAAAAAAAAGAAGAAAACAAAACAAAACAAAAACAAACAAAAATCCAAAAACGAATGTAGTCTGAACTACGTCTGACTTGATTCCGAAAGGATACGTAGACAGCCTCTCTCTGAGGTTCAGTCACACCAAAATAAAAATCCAAATTTCCCCAAAAATAAACTGGGGAAGATGTTATAATGGCTCGGCGGTGTTTCGCCTGAAATGTTCTAAAGTTGTAATCCAATAAAAAATCTCTTTACCAAATCCTGTTCAAGTCCTTCTGATCAATCGGTAAAAGGTTTCCAAAATCAGACAATGCATTCAAAATGAGAGAGTCTTATTGGTAAAAACCCACACGGGCACCGTAAGGCGATGTAAGTAGAGAAACTGAAAATGAGAGAGTCTTGTTAGTGAAAAATCGCAAAGAGCACTACGAGGCGACGGTGAGAAGAGAAATGAGAGAGGTCAATTGGCGAAAACCCGCAAAGGGCGCTGTTGATCGAAAAGCAGGAATCCTCGCCACTATTGGTACTGAAAGAGTCCTGGCAAGGTTTCTCGGTTCCAGAATATGGATCGTGAGGGGTTTACGAGAAGTTAGATAGTTGCGCAGATCGGGCATCCAGTCCAAGAAGCATGTCATGCCTATGCGAAGTCTGCACACACCCTAGATAAGTCCTTCTCTCTTCCCTGAAAGGGACACTTCTCTAAATTCATTCTCTCGCCTTTTACTTTTCTTTAAATCCCTTTCGGTCTAATTCTGCTTCCGAAACTAATACAAAGAAAAGCTGTCAAGACTGGTTTTATAGGGTCCCGCTTAATAAAAGCCAGATCCAAAAGAAGTACCAGCCTCAGTGAGTGCATCAAGTCGACCCCGACTGTCCATGATGGCTGATGCTCTCAAACCCCAAAGTTGTGAAAAATGAAAAGAAATCCAAAAGCAAAAGCGCCAGAGGCAAGAAAAAGTCAAAAGACAAAGCCCATATGGGCAAGCGGTCATAACAAATCTGCAAAATTGAGTCCTTCGGTTCAAGAAAGAAATCAACTTTCAGAAAAAACCGAGCAAGAAGCGGAGGTTCTCGCCGAAAGTTAAGCCGGGATCAAGTGATCAGAATCATCAAGGCCTACAAACCAATCACCGTTTCAAACTAATAATTACTTTTGTTTTGAAAACAGGAAATTGATGCAATCCAAGGCAACCTTACGAGATGTAGGTGTAACTAGAAGGAGACTGCACAAAGGCCAAAAACAGCTTCAAAGCATTAATCAGAGGGAAGTCTCCTCTAAACCTTTCCTACATTATTTTAGATTTCTTTGGCATAACCCAAAGATCTTTTATTGTTCTGTTATTCCCGGCATAACCCGCGGACCTCTTTGGCATAACCCAAAGATCTTTTCCTTCATCCCCGGCATAACCCGTGGATTTCTTTGGCATAACCCAAAGGTCTTTTCTTTTATCCCGGGCATAACCCGCAGACCTCTTTGGAATAACCCAAAGATCTTTTCCTTCATCCCCGGCATAACCCGTGGATCTCTTTGGCATAACCCAAAGATCTTTTCCTTTATCCCCGACATAACGCGTGAGCTTCTTTGGCATAACCCAAAGATCCTTTCCTTCATCCTCGGCATAACCCGTGGATTTCTTTGGCATAATCCAAAGATCTTTTCCTTCATCCCGGCATAACCCGTGGACCTCTTTGGCATAACCCAAAGATCCTTGTTTCCCTTTTTTTTTCCCGGCATAACCTGTAGACTCCTCGGCATAACCCGTGGACCTCTTTGGCATAACCCAAAGACCTTTAGTTTTCTGTTATCCCTGGCATAACCCAAGGACCTTTTTCTTTTACCCTGGCATAACCCAGGAATTCTTTTTCTCTTTCCTCAGTAGAATCGACCGATAACATCCTCGGCATAACCCGAGAATTTTTCGTTTTCCAGCATAACTCAGTCGACTTCCCAGCATAACCTGGCAATCTTTCCTTTATTTTACTGTTTTCAATAAAGAAATAGTTTAGCTTTTAGTTGCAAATAACTCACAAGTTTTTCTCAAATGGAACTGGGGCAGGATAATTTTGTCCGCTTGATTTGGTTTGGTGTCTGAGTAGGTTTTCCCTCGAGGCACAGGGTTCGAGATGACCAAAAGAATGAATCTCAATCTAGAATAAAGAAAAGAAGAGAACAAAAGGAAACAAATTCAGATGCTGCAATGAACAAGGACGCGATATATTCAAGATTTGACGGAAGTTATAAGCTTCACATGTCTCGCCTTGATTCAAAGGTTGAAGAAAGAACCAGTACCTACAACTGACGAACATCAAGATTCAGGTCGGAGTCTACCTCAAAAATCAACTAAGACTCAAGATCAAACTTCAAGAGATTTGTAGATAGGAATCTTATAACTCATATCTAATAGACGTTGTTAGCTTAGCTTTTTATTTTTTCCATTTTGGTGTAATAAGGAAGCACAACAAGCAGTAACAACAGCAACAACAGTGAAAATCACACCTTCCTGGTAGTCCCAGCTACCAAAACTTTCAGAACTACACTGACCTGATTTCTTTGTAGCCAAGGATATGTAGGCAATCCTTGAAGCAAGGTTCGGTCAAACTTTTTTTAAAAATGCTTCTCATGGAGTTTAGGATAAGCAAAAATCCCGCAGAATTGCTCACCTTATCTTTGCCCGAAAACCCTTCGTGTCTCCGAGCAAAGAGGGACAGCTGTGAGCACGTGATTTTTGTCGTACCGAAATACTCCTGTAAAATCAATAAAATAATTATTAATTAATTATTAGCCATTTTAGGAATTCTAATAGATTTTAAATTACTTATATTTTCTTGCTTGTTTAATTTTTAAGTAAATAAATCATGAAAATACAAAAATATCATGCATCTCATTTAGGATTTGTTTTTACATTTTTAGGATTGAATTAGTAATTATTTTTTTTATAAAATTGGAAAATCATAAAAAAAAATAGTTCATTTTACACTTTTCTTAATTTTCATATTTAATTCTTAGAATCAAGTATTATTATAATTTTTATAATTAGTTATTTAGCTTACTTTCATATTTAGGTAATTTAGAATTTTTAATTATTAAGTTCTTTAGTTTTAAAAATAAAAAGAGAAAATCAAAAACAGAAGAAGTTGAAAACAAAATAAAAGAGAAGATGAAAATCGGATTGGGCCATGGGATTTAAACTAAGCCCAACTGAAAAAAAACCGGACTAGCCCAAAACCCATTTCCCTCTCTTAACCAAACGACACCGTTTTAAGTAAGGGGTCAATCTGAGCCGTTGATCTAAAATGATCCAACGGCTCGGAACTGATCCCCTTTCCCCTATATATCGGTCCGAACTGACACCCCCCACCCTCATTTTCTCTTCGTCCCAAACACCCCTCTCTCAAACCCTAATCCGCCGCCCTTGAACCCCATTGAAGCCCACAGCAGCGCACCTCAAATCCCTTCCAAATCCACCCTAAATCACACCTGATGACCTTCATCATCCCCTCATCCCAAAACCCTACCCCGATTCAACCAAAAATCCCTGAAACCCCTTCGATTTTAAATCGAAAAACAGAAACCCTAAAGCCCAATATTTTAAGTCGAAGCCTTTTGTAGCCGATTTGAAGTTAAAATAAACTTTAACCGTGTGTTCTTAACAAGAACACATGATTAAGGTCGATTTTGGCTTTAAAAATTAAATTTTTAAAATATGCTTGATCCGAGGTATCTTCTTCTTCTTTTCTTTTCATTTTTTTGTTTTCTGTTAATTATTTGTTAAGTTTTCTCATCTTCTACTCCTTTTTTAATTTTTCAATTTTATGTTTGGGTCAGAATCTTGTCCGTTTCTGTTTTCCTCTTTTTGTTTGTCTTTTTCGGTTTAAAATGGGCTGAGACCTTTTTGAAAAAAGCCATGGACGACTGGGGGTAATTCTGAAACCTGGGCTTTTGAAAGTTGAAGCCCAACAAAGGGACTGAGACAGAGTTAGGTAGGCTGTTGTTTGGGGTCGGGTCAACTCGACCCGTAAAGTTTAATTTAGTAAATCAGAACTCTAAGGGGTTAATTTGGATAATATCTGAGAAGCAATCTGTTAGTAACAGATAGAAGCTTCTTGGAGGTCCTTAATGGCAAATAAATAAGTAAAATAGGAAAACATTTGGGGGGGGGGAAAGGGACGTTTTAAGAAGTTATAACAGAAATCTATTAAGGGGAGGTTTTGGATCACATGCACACGAAAAAAAACAGATTGAGGGGGGGATGATATTCTGGGGATTCTGCGTAATAAACAAATTTGTAGATATTCTCTATCTCTGCATATATATGAGGGTAGAGGAGAGTATTAAAGGTCAGATTTTACTCACAGAGAAAAAAAAAAAGCATCACTCACATACACACACACTCTCTCGTTCACTAGATAGATACACATTCTCTCATACTCACACAAAAAATACACACATATATTCACGGATTCATTGGACTGCATTCACACAAATATAGTGTCGAAAAGAAAACAAAAGTTAAAAGGGCAGTAGAAATGTTGAGTGTTTGCTGAAGTCCTCTTTCATATTTCTGATTTTCAAAGTGCATCAAGCTGTTGGTTGCTGTTTGCTTGTTGTTTCTCTGTCAAGGTTGCTGGGTGTTTGTGGCTATATAGGTATGTTCAAATACCCCCTTTGTAATTTAAATTAAGACCATGAATGGAATGAACTGTCTACTGTTTAGATCCACACAATTGTCATGTTTACTGGCTTAATCTATCTGAATTCCTCTCAATTTCTGAAATGGTGAATGGTTGAACTCAGATTGGTTATTAGTAATGAATCGCTGAATGATTATTGTAGTACATGTTCTCTTTTCTTCGTGGTTCTGTTTGTTCTGATTAGTTTGTTCACTCATGACTGATGATTGTTTCTGTTTAAATTGTTATCTGATTAAAATTCTGATCCACACTGCTCCCAACTGTTAGTAGTTATTAATAATTAGTTGTCTTACCCAACGCATGTTAATAACATTACTGTTGTAATATGGAATACCCGATGTGCTAAAACAGTGTTTAATTGACAAAATTAGAATGAGATTTAACATAGTCTATTTAAATTAAAGATGGGAAGCAGTGCTCATCTCATTCCTGCTTTTGATTACTTCAATTTGAAATCTGAAAAGGGAACAGGGAAAAGACTATTGATTACAAGATTACTGTGTTATACGGGATTTGGGACAACTATTTTGTGATTTCAGAGATTAAACTAGGAAGATTTATAATAATTTAGTTTGTCAGTTCTATAATTATTCGTTGTTATATTAATCTGCTCGAATCAGTTGAGAATTTGTAATTCTCTTTTTTCTTTTGTCTTCTTACAGTTGTGTAAGTGGTATGGAATTTGTTACAGTTCATACAAAGTGAGCATATGTTGAATCATTTTGTTTTATGGTATTTTGGATGCGTTTGTAGCCTAGTTCAAAACGTGCAGTCTTGTTTTTAAGGCCGATATTGGGCCTTCCTTTAGATGATTTGTTCCAGTGAAATCCAGGCCCAACTCATTGAGAAATTCCATCTGGAAGTTGGGCCAATTCAGTCCAGCCGAGTCTTGGCTCGATATTGTGATTGTTTTTAAATCTGGAAGCTATTACTTTATGTACATATATTGATGGGCTTAAATCTGATTATTTATTAAGCCACATGTTCTGTTGGAAAGTCAAGTGATAGAATTCGGATTAGGACAACTTAATGATTGGCGAGCTAACCTAATACGCGAAACCATAAAAAATCCCTTTTTATTAATGGGGGTGAGCCATATAATTAGCAACGATTACCTATGGCCCTCCTAATAATGGAACACAAATCTAAATAATTAAGTCTTAGACGCTTCAAACTTTCGTAGTTTGCTTTTAGGCGCGGTTAATGAACATTGTGACTACGGGTACGGTTCCCGTGACATAGTAACAATGTCAATTTCGAGGGTGCCTTTTAGGTGACTCAACTTTAATAAATTCAAATAAAAGTATTCAAGTAATTTTAGGTGTGCCACGCCAAATAAAATTTCAAAATACATGGCCCTCATTAATCAATATTAAAATCCTTAGAAAACCGAGGAGTGCTACCCAGTGAACTTTATGGCCCTCGAAAAGTTAAAAACGCGTAGTTGCTTTAGGCGCGTTATTCTAATAACTCAATTTCCTAAATTCAGGTGCGCATTTATGTGACCCAAATCCAAATCTCAATGTTAAATTAAAACGTGTTACGCATCACGGGTTCATTTATGTGACGTGGTCTGTGACATATATTAATTAATGTTGCGATTCTCCGATAATCAAAAGCCGGTTAAAGTAAAAATATACCATAGGCTAGAAACATGTATTAAAATCAGATAATAAGCCGATTATAACAGTTGAGCGACCGTGCTAGAACCACAGAATCCGAGGGTGCCTAACACCTTCCCTCGGGTAACAGAATTCCTTACTTAGAATTTCTGGTTCGCAAACTTCATAAGGAAAGTCGAAATCTTCCTCGATTTGGGATAAAAGTCGGTGACTTGGGACACCAATTAAATATTCTAAGTGGCAACTCTGAAAAATTAATTAATGATCCCTTTTCGCATAATGTCACTTTAATTGAAAAAACTCCTTTATATACCCCTCGGGGGTGTACGAGAAGAAGGTGCGACACTTGAGAAGCACCTTACTCCCCAGTGTTAGTCTATGGGACTAAAGTGGTCATGCCAGTTGAAGTCGGAGAGCCCAGCTTAAGGTATACCAATGAAATTGGCAATGACAATGACGAAAATAGAGGACAAGACCTTGACGAGATCAAGGAGCGACGAGATATGGCTTACATAAGAATGGTCGCATAGAAACAACAAGCAGAATGCTACTACAACAAAAAGTCCAAGGTACGGTTACTCAAGATCGGGGACTACGTGCTCAAAGCCATAACCCAAGAAGGAAAAGATCCCCGAAAAATAAAATTAGGAGCCAATTGGGACGTACCATACAGATTCATAGGCAAGGGAGACAAGGGTTCATTCCAACTAGAGACGTTGGAAGGAAAGCTCTTACCAAACAATTGGAACATCAACCACCTCAAATACTTTAACTTCTGAGAAACATGGAATACCCACTAAGACGCACCCTTTTTCCCTCATTTGAGTTTTGCCCCAACAGGGTTTTCTCGAGGAGGTTTTTTAGCGAGGCGACAAATGGGACATTTAGAGTTGGTGTACGGGAGAATAGACATATTTTCATTTCCCAACTCCTCAAAAATCTCCAAGTCGAACAATGAAGAGGCTAGATATACTGGGATTAGAATGCCACTACAGCACCCAAAACTTGTAATTTTCTCCAAAAAATGCCTCAGGGTGAAATGATGTAATTGATGCAATAATGTTAAAATAAATTAGATACCGATTCATTGAAACCTCTCTCCTGAAAAGGTACATTCGACCATGTCGAACAACTCCTATCGGCCCTCGGCCTAGACTCAACTCAAAAGGTACATTCGACCAGCTCGAACAAATACCTATTGGCCCTCGGCCTCAGTTTAACATAAAGGTATGTTCAACCAGCTCGAACAATACCTATCGGTCCTCGGCCTCAACTTAAAGAATGCATTCGATCAGCTCGAACAATACATATCGACCCTTATCCTCGACTTAACTAAAAGGTACGTTCAACTATCTCGAGTAACACCTATCATCCATCGGCCTCGACTTAACTAAAAGGTATGTTTGACCAGCTCGAACAAACATCTATCGGCCCTCGGCCTCGACTTAACAAAAAGTATGTTCAACCAGCTCGAACAAACACCTATTGGCACTCGGCCTCAACCTAAAAGGCACATTCAATTAGCTAGAATAACACCTATCGTCCCTCGGCCTCGACCTAACTTAAAGGTATATTTCGACCAGATCGAGAAATACCTACCGAGCCTTGGCCACATCCCAACTAAGAGCCACATGCAACTGATTCAAACAAAGGCCAATAGGTCCACGGCCACTTGACCCCACGACTATCACAACCTAGAAGATAACAACGAAAAAAGGAGTACAGAAGCAAAACACATAAGTGCAACAACATTACGTACAAAGATAAAAAAAAGGTTCGTACAAAATGAAAACCAACTTTGATATTTAGTAAGAGTCTTTAAAAAAACGCTCCAATATGCCAACAAAAAAGTACAAAAAGTTAAGTAAAAATAAAGGCAGAATATCTAGTGGCCATCACCACCCTGGTCTCTGTCGTCCTTTCCATCCTCATCTTGATTATAGGTAGAGTCACACAAAGCATTGTCCTCGAGCTAGTCAACACCTCCATCATCAATATCATCATCTTCAGCATCAGGCTGAGGTGTAGCAAGATCATAGCCACAGGCCACGAGCTTTAACTCGGGCCTCATCCATGGCCATATCAAAGACGAAGCTTGTTCGACCCAACTCTCAAACCACCTCTACTTGAGCTTTAGTAAGGATCCATTCCTTGTACTGCTCTCGATGAATGACAGGAAACTTGGAGGCATGAGAAGTAGATGGTTGTTCGAGCAGTCTGGCATTTTCGCCCTCAACAACAAAAATTTGTTCTAGTTGCACGGATTATCCTTCTCCAAATCGCCTATCCTCTCCTCGAGCTTGGCCTCCCTCGCTTCATCCATCAACTGGACATTGTCCCGGTCAGCGCGAAGGGTTCTATTCACCAACTATAATAGAGCGGCCCTTCTTCGAGTCTCTAATCGGGAGGACTCTGCCTCCTCGAGCAACTATGTTTGTCAGCAACCTCTCCCCTGAACGCATCCATCTCAAATTGACACCCCTGACTTTGCAATTGATTAACCTGGCTCTGAAGGTCGCACAACTTGGCCTCTACACCCTTGCTCAGCTCGAGCTCATCCCCCTTTCTCCTCAATGCTCCCTTGAGAGAACTGAACCGCTCCACAGATACAAGAATCTCTTCCCCTTTCTTTCTCTACTCCTCTCTTAGGGCAGACGCATTATCGCATTCACGTAGCCGCCTCTCGGCCTCCTTATACTTCTCGCGAAACTCCCTGTATTTTGTACACAACTTACGATAGATCTCTTTTCATTTTTTCTCTCTCCGAACACTCTCGAGTTCTAAGATAACGGTATTCAAACACAAAGCAAAGCAAATTAGTAAGAGAAAAGCTTATGAGCAAAGCAAAGTAGAGAAGAGAGAGTGAGAAAGGAAGATATTTACCTCGAGAGCGAGGCCGACGATACTCTTGGACAGGGTACTATCGTTCACCTCCCCGAGAGTCCTATGCTCGACATTAGAGCAAAAGGAACCGAAGGCATGAATCACATCCTCAGTATCCTTGAGAAGATCATGATTCACCAGGATCGTGATGGTCCTCGATCCCCCTTCTACCCCGACTTCGACCTGGGTAGTCCCATTATCAATCATCTCAAGGTCTTCCAGTTCAAGGTTGGAGTTGAACTCATCACCGACGAGTTCACCTCCCCCATCGTCATGCTCAATGGGCATCTTGCTTTTTCCTTTATTGTCAAGAGATGTTTCTTGAGCCGGTTCAAAAGACGAGGCCTCCCTGCACCCAGGGCACGCAGAACTATCACCCGAGGCATCCACAGCAGCCTCCTTCTCTTTAGGTCACAAAGGTACGACAACACCGATCTCCTCTAACCTAGGCGCCTCAAAAGCTGCCCCAACGCCTTCTTCGATAAATATTGTCGCAGACTCTCGTACAACGATCTCATCCCCTAATAAATCGATAGTCACAGGCACAAATTCTCCCACGTCTAAGGCCTTCCTCTTTCAAGGCTTCAAATTCTCTTCATGCAGAGAAACCTTTTCGTCCTCAACGTGAGACGGAGCTATGGAAGGGACAGGCACATTAGTCGAGACGGAAGCAGGAGTAGAGGAAGCAACAATCCTTTGTCTCCTAAATGAATGCATCGGCTCCACGTTCCTTCTTGCAACCTCCTTGATAGATCCTAGAGAAAGTGCAAAAAAGATGAGCACGATAAAGTAGGCGAGTACAAATGCAATATCGTCCGAAGAAGGACATTACCTTTCGAGGGGAGGACCGGTTTGAACTTCTTCCAGAAGCTCGACCAATCACGAATCCCTACAGTACAGGAAAGTACCTGTCTGACCCTATCGGCGAGGTGCGCAACTAACTGAAGAGGTCAAGCAACAACTACAAAATAAGAAGAGTTAAACTCACGAGCTCGATCATGAAACGATGATATAAAAGGGCAAAGGTGAATATAAATACTTAGACTACGATTCCAAGCTTCGGAGAAATATATGGCATTAGTCACGACGGCCTCGGTCTTGACATAAAAGAAGTCGATCCAAAATTGCTGACTGCCTTTCTCATCCATCTGATGACTGGGAACTTACTTCCACAATGCTGAAGGTTCAACATCGTGCCTCTGTAGAAGCTGGGCATAAACAGGTGCACTAAATGCTGCACGATGACCTCGACACTAGCCAGCTCGGCAAATTTTAACAACATTTTGATCACCTTATAGATAAAGGGAGCGAGCTGAGTAGGACAAACCCAATAAAAGTGGAAAAATTTCTACCAAACGGGGAAGAGGGAACGAGTAACCAATGGTGAACGAATAAGCAAAGATAGAACAGTACCCACGATGGTGAGTATACACTTCATCATCATTGGCGGGTACAAGATCCACTTGATCAGGGAAGCCATACTTGGCCTTGAACTCTGCCAAGCGTTTAGCCGTCAAAGAGGATAGGAAAACCTCAACCACCGCCTCCGGCGACCGATGGAAATTTGGTTTTACGTTGGGGTTGCAAGGGATAATCTCTTCCAGTGAAGGGAGAACCTCCGCTTCAGTGACAGAGATGGCATCTCCTCCACTAACAGAGGCCACAACAGCTAGTGGAACGGCTTGAATATCCTCATTGGCATCAGAAGATACGTTTGACATGATTATAAAGTTTGAAGAATGTTAGAGGAAAAAAGCTGAGAAAATGGGAAAAAAGGTCAGAGAATAATAAGCAAGAGAAGCAAAGGAAAGCAAAGGCAATTCTAATAGCAACAATGAAGGTAAAACTCGAATAATGGTAATCACCTCCTCTTAATAGAGGAGAAACATTGAATGCAAAATGGCTCATCATTGTTACAACCAAAATCAAAACGACAGAACCAATGAAAAGGTCGCGCGTGTACTGACACGACATATCGGGAACAGGTATCATGACAAATGACGTCTTGACATCCCATCCAATTCATGATAGGCTTGTTCTAGAGGTCACCCGGGAAGATTAAGGGTTTGAAATATGTGACTCCCTAAGCACCACGCCGTCCATATTTTACGACGATCATTGTTACCCACTTACCAAACCCGTCTACAAGGACGTTCTCGATAAGCGGAGGGATAACTGTATGGGCAAAAAACTTCACGTAATTGACCTGGTCAATAGCTTTAAAATCCTTGAAAGACCGCTATATTAGAAGGTCGAGGGCGTATAAAGAAGGCAGATCGACATCGAGGTCGAGGTAGCTTAATAGAAGATGAGGACGAGGACGAGCATCCGTCTTCTACGTGCAGTACGAATAGTTTAAAGATTTAGATTACCTAGAGAATATCCTAGCAAATATTTCCCTCAATTGTACTATCTAGGGTTTGAGGCCCATGTACCCTTATAAATAGGAAGAGATGTAGTTTTAGAAGGGGGATTGAAAGATTTTTGTAAAGAACAAAAGTAACACCCTCTGAAGATTCTCTCTTTATTGAATACATACAAAGTTTGCCTTTAAACCTCTCTTTATA
This sequence comes from Nicotiana obtusifolia, assembly GCA_002018475.1. Taxonomy (NCBI): domain Eukaryota; kingdom Viridiplantae; phylum Streptophyta; class Magnoliopsida; order Solanales; family Solanaceae; genus Nicotiana; species Nicotiana obtusifolia. Next base: position 166,669 of record MCJB01009611.1, on the reverse strand, counting down.
TCTTTCTCTCTTGATCCAAGAAGAATCGGAATATTCAAGTGTTTATCATATCCATCATTGTCAGAAGCATCAGAGGAAATCTCACCCTTATCGGGTGAACTTTGTTTCGTTATTTACTTAAATTCTATTTTATTGTTAGTTATTTATCTCTTTTGAATTTTTAAATCATTATTTCTCCATTAGTACTCTAAGATATTACTATCTAACGACATACACGTGGTACTCTTATAAACACACTGATTTGTCATTTGGGTATTAATATTGACTTAGATAGCCTTTTCCTCTATAAATATAATTGTGTAAAAACCTATATCAAGATTTTTGGCATACAAGAAGCAAACACAAGTCTTGTACTCCAAAACATAGACACCTTATAAAGGTTCTTTACAATCTTTACATTCTTTAGTTATTTAGTAGGCAAATAATGTAATGATCCGACTGGTCGTTTTGAGCTCTAGCACGTCATTCGATGGTTTGAGGAATTGAGTAGCTTCACTTCATGTATTATGACTTGTACGCGTAGTCGGAATTGAATTTCGAGAAGTTCGGAATCATTTCGAAAGGAAAATTCTAATTCGGAAGCTTTAAATTGGAAGAGTTAACTAAAGTTTGAATTTTGAGTAAACGACCTCGTAATCGAGATTTGAAGGTTCCAATAGGTTTATTTGATGATTTCAGAGTTGGGCGCATGTTCGGGTTGAGTATCGGGTGATTCGGGAATATTTTGCCGCTTATTATGAAAAGTTAGAATTTTGAAAGTTTAAGAATTTCTTAAGTTTGGTTTGAAGTGGACTTTGGTGTTATTGATGTCCGTTTGGGATTTCAAGCCTTGAAATTGGTTGGTATTGTGATTTAGGACTTGTGCGTAAAATTTGGCATCATTTCGGGATATTTAAGCATAATTCGGACGCGTTCGGCGAAGTTTAAATGTTTGAAAGATTAAAAAAGGTTTCGGTTGTCGATCCATAATTTTGATGATATTCGACGTGATTTGAAGCTTCGATTAAGTTTGTATCATGATTTGGGATGTGTTGGTATGTTTGGATGGGGTCCCGGGGGCCTCGGGTTTCAAAAGGATTCAAATTTGGATTTGAGGAAATGTTGGTGTCATGCTGAAGTCTGGTGGAATTCCATACTGATATTCCAATAAGTTTGAATGTTGGACTCGTTGTTAAATGGGTGTTCGAATTTTTTTAAATTTTGTTGGATTCCGAGATGTGGGCCCGAGGTTGGCTTTGTTGACTTTTCGGACAGAGTTGGGAATTGTTAGATTTTGATTAATTATGAGTATTGGAGCATATTTTTATTAGTTCTCATGTTGTTTGATCAGCTTTAGATTGATGGGCATCGGTTTGAGGTGTTAGAGAGACATTTGAGCCGGTTGTAGAACTTCAGAGCGAGTTATGTCTCCCGTCTAACCTAGTGATGGGGAAACTACCCCTAGGTGATGTAATTGTTATGTGATACTACTTGTGGCTGCTACGTATGCACGAGGTGATGAAAGTCCATACGCAGCTAAAGCATGTTTATGTCTGGGTAGACTTAGGACTTTATCATGTAATATGTGAATTACTTGAACTCACTCTGCTGGCTTAATTAATTGGATTTATAATTGAAATTTATTTGGCTTAATATATATATATATATATAGAGAGAGAGAGAGAGAGAGAGTATGTCAAGCTGAGCCTTATTACCTTGAGTTGTTGGCAAGTTATTTGAGAAACGGTAAAGGTTATATTCACTTTGTGCTCATGTACTGTATTGTAAGCACGTGTCTCGTAATTCGGTAATTTTCTTCCTTTCTTGTGGAGCGGGCCGAACGCCTCGGCAATATAATAGATGAATCTATGGTTCGTGTCGCTCTACCCTTGATAGTGTACACATTATTCTGGATCGGGCCGAACGACCTCGGCATGATCGTGCGTTGTATCGCCGGCAGTCCGAATATTTACGAGATTATCCTTCCACTGATGCCTAAGCTTTTTATATGGTATTCCTTTTCCATTTGATTCTGGCACTTGATATATTTGACCCGTTGAGGTAGAATACAAGACTGAGAAACTCATACCTTTAAAGAAATTCTTGGAAGATATGCAACTTACAAATTTACCCTATTATTGTTGTGTGCTTCATATCTGCTTATGATTTATTATATTGTTTTATTGGACCTCTAGTAAGTGTCAATGTCGATCCCTCATCATTACTTCTCCGGGGTTAGGCTGGATACTTACTGGGCACGTGTTGATTTACATACTCATGCTACTCTTCTGCACTAAATGTGCAGGATCTGACAGGTTCATTGGTGATTATTTTGGTGCGTAGGCACAGTTGCTAAGGAGACTTTATGGTGAGCTGCATTCCAGGCTACGTATCGCAACCCACATAGTCTCCATCATACTATTTACTTTATCCTGTCTTAGTTACATTCCGGACAGATGTTGTATTATTATTGCACTCCTTAGTAAATACTCATGCACCCGTGACACCGAATTTTGTGATGTTCTAGATGTTGGATGTGATTCTGCTTAGCATTTACACACTTTTATTTTCTATTCTACTTAAAGAGTAAGTTTTCATGATTTTTATATGTTGATTTCTTTATCTAATAAAATTTGCGATTTTAAAAATAATAAAAAAATACATGATTAAATTATTAGTTCACCGTTAATTTGCCTGACGCCGGCATTATACGCCATGATGATCTATCTAGGGGTTTGGTTCGCGACAAATAATCTTAGTAGTAAAGAATCTGTGGAGTGTACCTCAATCTTTTAACGGGATTTTGCCCTTGTAATCCTTGTTAGTCCAGATCTATAAAATAAAATGATGGTGAAATTTTATATGCTGCAAATATATCCGAATAAGGTATAAATAAATGGTGAAGTATAAGTATGAAATGATTTTATACCGAAATTTGTTGAGTGAATAGAAATATTTGCTGAATCCAGACCAATAAATTTTAGATTTGGGAGTTTTAGATTTTACATGCTGAAAATATATCACAATAATAGTTCGTTTGAACAAGTTTTTTTAAGGTCAAAAGTTTTTTTTTCAAAAGAAGAGTATATTCCTCAAAGTTGAAGTGCTTGGCCAAATTTTTAGAAGGAAAAAATGTACTTTTAAATCGAAGCAGAAACAGTTTTGAAGAGCAGAAAAAAAAAGTAGTTTTGAAGAGCAGAAAAAAAGTTTTTAAAAATACTTTTTAAAAACTTGACCAAACGCTAATTGCTGCTCAGAAGTGTTTTTTCAATTAATTAGCCAAACACAAATTGCTTCTCATTAAAAATACTTTAAAAAAAATATTTTCAAAAAAAATACTCCTCAAAATAAGTAATTTTAGAAGCTTGATCAAACGGACTATAAGGCCTATATATATAAATGGTGAAGTTTAAGAGTTATATACCGAAATTTGTGAAGTGAATAGCAATATTTCCTTAGTCCGTGGGCAGAAGTGGTTTATCTTTCAAATAATAGAGATTAGTTATTATGGTATGGAAAGGGAGCGCATGATCGCCGTGGGAAGAAAAAGATGTGCTTAGTGTAGGAAAAAAGAGGAGATGGGCCATAAAAATTTTTTTTTTTTTTTTTTAGAATTTTCACTTTTTTTAAAATTAGTGTTTGTCCATAAAAATTTCAAGTTTTATTTGAAGTTGAATTTCGAAAATTTAGAAAACTCAAAAAAAAAAAAAATTCAAATTTTTCACTTCAAATCACTCATAAAATTTCAAAACAGCTCCAAATTGTATTTATATCCAAACACAACTCTAAATTTCAAATACCATTATTACTTTTTACAAAATTCATTTTTTTTTCGAAATTTTACAATTCTTATGTCCAAACGCCCACTTAACAATCTCCATTTGAAGAGAGGGATAGGTATTATTTTTATCGGTCTGTTTGTATGGTGCGAAAAGTTATATTGTTTGATGGTGAAATTTTAGGTTTGAAAGACGAAAAAACGTAGAGGCGGAGAAAAGCATTCTGCTAAATGGGAGTGCCAAGTAATCGGGTGTTTTGCCCTCAAGTATATATACACTAGTAAATTTATCGCGCTTCGCACGGTTAAGATTAGTCAATTTGTAAGAGATATCAAATATATGTATTTAACAACAATAGTTTTTGAAGTATTCATAAAAGAGAGCATAAAAAATAACATTCTTTTTCTCCAACGGTACAACTCAATAGTGCCGATGTTATCCTTTCTTAGTTTTCATCTTTCTCCTCTTTCGTTTCTCTTTTTCTATTTTTTCTATGCTTCCCCTTTCCATGTATGTATTATTGTCGTGACCCTTAATCTTCTATTGATTTCTCAAAGTCAAAAATTTCACAAACTAAGGACTATTTTCGTACTTTCTTTATTTTTATTTTTGTAGTATGATTATTTATTCGTGTTAACATGTAGCCTCATTGGTAATTGGTCAATATGTCTTTATACGGCCAAGTGGGGAATTTTAGATGACAAAACTATACAAAGCTATGCTTCTACCACGTTTCTAACATAAGAATTTGAGTAGATTTTCCGAAGTGATAAACAACTTAATGCCAAGAAAATTTATTAATAGGAGATAGACTAGAATAGAAGAAAGGCAATTCCTAAATCTTCGGGTCATTAGCTATATTACTAACAAAAGAAGGAACGCAAGTATAAGGAATAGAATCATGAGATTTTTTGAACATAAACAATATCATGGTGTTTAATGCCACAACAAGAATCTGACTAAGAGAAAATTTACCTGTACCTTTTTTCCCTTTTCTTCACTCAACCAAATGTCACAATATATTATTTTGTATAAACTATACATAGTCATTCTTATAATGCTATTATAAATATCTAAAATCTGCTAGGCACGTAAAATGAGTTTCATATATAAAATCATAGGTATATGCCTTGACACATAAATAAGACACGAGAACAATGAAAGTAAATTTAAATACCGCATAATTTCTGCACCAAATAAATTAATGATAACACGATAATCCTCCATATTGTCTAGCAAAATCATATATGTTTTCATATTCATCCTCGTTGTCATTAAGAAAATAGTACGTCTGAAATATAATTCAAAACTAATACATTTAAGATAAGTTGTGGCAATCTGCCGGTGACTTTAAAACTATTATAAAAGAGAATAGGCTGGCGTTATCTCGATGCATTTCAGATGACTTCCATTTAAGGACGAATCTATGCAGAGGAGAGAGAGTGGTACGTCACCCGACCGCTCGAGTAGAATTTCCAGTACGCAGTGGTATTTCACGTAAAAAAAACATATATGAATCAAGAGTGGCACCCCATAGGTACAATTATCTAGCCTCCCTTGCCAGGCCTGATACCGAAAATCGATCCCAACTCCTGTTTTACCTTTTGTGTTCCCTCTTCATCTTTGTATTTTCCTCAGTACGATCCCATTTTTGTTACTTCTTTAGATTATAAAAGTATTATTGCTTATATTTTCTTTTTTTAGATCTCAATTTTTTTTATTTGAATATACTTTTAATCATTTTTACTAGGTAGGAGTAAGATTTACGTACACATTACTCTCCCCAGACCTCACCTATAGGAATATAGATTCCCTCTTCATCTTTGTATTTCTCTCTCTACAATCCCATTTTTGTTATTTAAATTATAGAAGTATTATTGCTTATATTTTCTTAATCTAGATCTCAATTTCTTTTATTTAAATATGCTTTTAATTATTTTTACTAGGTAGAAATAAGCTCTGCGTACACATTATCCTCCCCAGACTCCCCTTATAGGAATATACTGAATTTGTTGTTGTTGTAGTAGTTGTTGCTTTTAACATTTGTCATTCTTATTTAATTAATTTTATTTTTTCCTTGAAAAGACCAATCATTTCCGGTGCATATCATGTGTTTATTTATGCACCAAAAAATCTTGTAAAGCAAATCGGATTAATTTAAAATAGAGCAAAACGACCAAATGCATACCCTAATTCACCTCCTTGACTATTATTAGAATCAGTTTACATTAAATACAGTGGTACATGTAACTATCAAATCCTATATCCGCCTATGTTTTCATAGCATAATCTTTCATTATAAAGAAGTTAAATGCAGGTTAGCTGCTATAATTACTAAGAAATCATATAAACTTTTCCAAATTATTTAAGGATCAAATGTGACTAGCTATATAATCTGACAAATGTTAGAACAATTAGTTAATAATTAACAAAGCTAAATACAAAGTTGACTTGAAAGGAGTTTTAGAAGGATTAAATTGTTAACTGTGTCCAAGCAGCAAAATTACAACAATCACTTTATATTGCTGTTCTTGACAAAGAGAGTTGAATATATTAACTTTCTTGTCCTAGTTCGCATTCAAATAAGCAGTGAAAGATTTATCAAGAAACCATTAGTGCAACAATAACAGGTTGCTCAATTTAGAGTTTAGTTCTTGATAGCAAGTGTTGCACTTAAGAACTTCCCAAAAAATTTGTTTAAGATTCTTGATTTGACATCTGCACATAATACCCAAAAAAATATAAATGAGCATTAAAATTTTGGGGATTAGATATTTCAAAGAAAAAACCCAAAAATAATGAACCGCACTATTCCTTGTCAAATCAATCCGATGAGGCAAAAAACTCGACAACCAGTACAACTACATGGAAGAAATTAATATTGGTCACGCAAGTTGGACGGATACCATAATTTAAAAATTAATTAATTCATGCATAACTATGATTATATTCATATATATGATATATGAGGAAAGAAATAAATAGAAGATTCGGTATTCTAACATATTTCTGAAATAGACATGGAAGCTGTAATAGCAAGATTACCCTGCATTGGAGGTGGAGTTGGAATGATTTGTGTTTGCAAGAAGACGATTACTTATCGCCTCTCTATTATTGAGGTGTTGTTGCAACAATAGTGTTTCTTTCTCAAGCACTGTCATATCATTATATATCCTGCAGCTTTTGACATTCTTATCATGAGCTTCTTTCACCGTGTGTGGGCTTCTTTTTTTTCTGTCAAAAATTCATCAATATGAGCATTCATTTTCCTCAAGTGTCAATACTATAATCGTACTAAAAACCTATAACATTATGATTATTCTTTGTTATTATGCATAAAGGAACATTCACAGCACCACAAAATATAACCAGTGTAATCAACTTCTCATGTGTTGGTCCAAGTGAAGATTATTTTGATGATTGACAAAGGAATTCAAGCATGAATCAGGTTCATACACAGTGTACACAGATATGGGCAGATTCGAGCATAAGGGATGCACGTGAAGGAGATAAGCTTAAGTTGTTATAGTTGATATCTCCTGATCGAAAAGGTTGCATAAGTGATAAGGAGAAGAACTCCTTACTCGAGAGAACTCTATCCTAGATAAGGGAGGAGTTAGAAGTTAAAGATAACTAGAACTCTTCACCAAGGAAAAGTATAGTATTGGAACTCTAGTTATTTCCTGTTCTACTAACTCTATAAATTTCAGGATGTTCTCATTTTACAGGTATGCACAAATGCTAAAATTAAACGTGAGTTGAGAGCAAAATAGCAAGGAATTTTGCAAGCAATTCTTGTGTGATTCAAGTGTACGAACCTGAATCTACATGAACCAGTTCTAAGTGTCTGTCTTTTATTTTAGTTCAATTGTAGTAGGGCTTTTAAAATTGTACCTTTCAACTTTATCTGGAGAAAATTGTATTAAGTACTCTGAGTATTCAAGTTAGAGTTAACTTGAAGTTGTCGTAACAGTTAGAGGCTAGTTGCCACAACGGGATTAGAGGTAATCCTTAGGTTTACAAAGAATTTTGTAAATGTTGTTTTGGCTCAGTGATTTAGTGAAGTGTTGGGGAAAATACTACTGAGTAGTAGATCGTGGTTTTTTCACCTTTTGAGCCGGGTGTTTTTCACGTAAAAATACTTGTGTTCTTGACTTTTCGCATTTACTATTTCCGCAACAGTAGTATAAGGAACACATAGAAGAACCAGGTCCTTTAATAATCAGTGTACGCGAAAATTAAACACTACACAAATCATCCCCCTTTCCCCCTTCCCCCNCCCCGTGTATGGCATTGAAGTATAAAATATCATGGTATCAAAGCAGGTTGTCCTTGAAGAGGCATACACCTTAGGAGAAGATCAACATGAGTGCACCACCTGAAAAATGGGAAGGGCAATTCACTGCTAGGCCATCACTCTTTAATTGCCAGTACTACTCTTGGTGGAAAAACAGGATGAGAGATCACATTATAGGAGAGAATTATGAGCTGTGGGACATTGTCACCGATGGTCCACTAGCTACCTTTAAAAAAAATACTGAAGGAGTAGATGTGTCAAAGACAAGAGTGGACTGCACTGCTGAGGACTTAAAGAAGTGGGAGAAGAATGCTAAAGCCAAGAAATGGCTTATTTGTGGACTTGGTCCAGATGAGTACACCATAATCCAAAGTTGTACCATTGCTAAGCAAATTTGAGACACACTGCAAGTGGCTCATGAAAGAATACCTCATGTGAAGAGATCCAGAGGAACTCTACTGTATTCTCAATATGAGAATTTTGCTATGAAGGAAGGAGAAACCATTTAAGAAATGTACACAAGGTTCACTACGCTGACAAATGAGCTAAAGTCTCTTTGAAGGATTATTCCTGAAGAAGATAGAGTCGAGAAGATACTGACTAGGGTGTTTCCTATCACTTAGGAGAGCAAATTCACTGCTATTTAGGAATCAAAGAATATTGCCACTCTTCCACTGGAGGAACTAAATGGAAATCTCACCTCCTATGAACTTAGGAGACAAACCATGAAAATGGATGTACCTAAGAAGGAAAGGAGTTTGGCACTCAGAATCACTGAAGGTTCTCATCTAGAAGATGATGAAATGAATATGATCACCAAGGACTTCAAGAGGAAAAGGTTCTTCAAGAAGTAGAAGTTATAGCAAGTCAAAAGCTCCTGAGAAGCAAACAAATGATGGTTGCTACAAGTGTGGAAAGAATGATCACCATATCAACAACTGTCCTTTATGAAAAATTGAATGGAAGAAGGAAAGAACTCAACGAAGGAACATGAAGAAGGAACAGGATCAACCCAAGAAAAGCAACAACAAATGATCAACCAAGGCTATGGTCGCTGCTTGGGGAGAAAGCTCAGATGATAATGATGAGGATGAACAAGAACTTATGGCCATTGGAGAATCTGATAAAGAAACTGAGGCAAGTGTAATTCATCTCAAAGACAAGATTAAATTATTGTCTAAAGAAAGGTTATCTGAGTTACTTCTAGAACTAATTGATGAATCTGAGGATATAAACAATAAAAAAGAACAGTTGTCTAAAGAATGTGTGATTTTGAAGGCTAAGTACAAAAACCTGGACCTTAGGATTAGTGAAACTATAAGTGAAAGTACTATGATGAAGAACCAGGTTCATGCACTTGACTCAACTGTCCTAGAGATTAGATCTGAATATCTAAAATTGAAATTAGGAATAGGTAAAAAGACAGCTAATCACACACAACTCACTCTAGAAGAAAATGCAGGAAAAATGAAAGATGAGTTGTATAAAAGGGATGAGCATGTAAGAATCCTAAAGGAGGATCTAAGCAAGGTCAAGCATGAGCTAGACAAAACTTGTAAATGGAACAGGTCCTCCGATGCACTTTCTTCGCTACAAGAACACCATAGTAGCAACAGAAGAGGACTTGACTTTGGGAACCTAACACCTAAGTGGGATCCCAAATGCAAGTATCTCACACTTCCTGAGAACAAGATTTGCACACACTGTGGTAAAATAGGTCACTATAAAAGTGAATGCACTGCAAAAGAAAAGGCAAGTCAAAAGAACAAAGAATTTGTTGGAAGAATAGGTTACCAAGTTGGACTAAGCAGAATTTTATTCATCTTTTTGCCTATAGAAAGGGACCCAAACTAGTTTGGGTTCCTAAGACTAACCCCTGATTTTCTTTTGCAAGTCCAAGTGAACGGGAGCAGCCATATATGGTACATGGATAGTGGCTGCTCAAAGCATATGGCAGGAAGCAAGAACCATATTCTTTCACTTAAGGACCTTAAAGGAGGTAATGTCTCCTTTGGAAACGGAAATAAATGTGAGATCATTGGGGTTGGAAAGGTAGGAAAGACTGATTCTCACTCTATTGAGAATGTCTACTTGATAGCTAGACTGAAGTACAGTCTGATAAGTGTATCACAATTGTGTGATAGAGCTAACATGGTAGCATTTACCTCTACAAAATGCTTTTTAATTAATCTTATCACTGACAAGATAGTTTTGTAGGAAAAAAGAGTAAACAACATATATATATTGTGGGTCTATCCACACTTTCAGATAATGAACTCACTTGCTTAAGTGTGTTGGATAATGATCCCCTCCTTTGGCACTAGAGACTTGGACATACCGGTCTAAGTCAACTCAACAAACTAGTCTCTAATAACTTGGTGATAGGATTGCCTAACATTAAATTCAAGGAAGATAAAGATTGTAAGGCTTGTGCAAGGGGGAAGCTGGTAAGATCCTCTTTCAAAAGCAAGAAAATAGTAAGCACCACCAGGACGATGTAACTAGTCCATATGGATCTTTGTGGACCAATGGGAACATTGAGAAAAGGTGGTAAGAGATATGTTATGGTGTTTGTTGATGATTACTCTAGGTTTACTTGGACACTTTTTCTAACATCTAAAGATGAAACATTTGACATGTTTACTTCTTTTGTTATAAAAACTCAGAAACAACTAGGTAATCAACATGCATCAATTAGATCTAATCATGGTACTGAATTTGAAAATGCTAAATCTGCTGAATATTGTGACGAGCGTGGCATAAATCATAATTTTTCTGTTCCTAGAACTCCACAAGAAAATGGAGTAGTTGAAAGAAAGAATAAGACATTTGAGCAAATGGCTAGGACTATGCTTTTTTCTTGTACACTGCCCAATAGTTTCTGGGCAAAAGTTGTGAACACTGCATGCTACATCATAAATAGGTGCATGACTAGATCTCTTGTTGAGAAGACTCCCTATGAGTTACTTAAAGGGAGAAAGCCATATATATCCCATCTTAGGGAATTTGGATGCAAGCGCTTTGTGCACAATAATGGGGAAGATGCCCTAGGTAAGTTTGATCCCAGAAGTGATGAGAAAGTATTCTTGGGATATTCTTCACATAGTAAAGCTTATAAGATTTATAACAAAAGAAATATGTGTGTGTAAGATAGTGTACATATGGTATTTGATGAAACTAACATTCTTTCTAAGAGGCAAGAACATAATGATGAAGTAATTGGGCTGGTAAGAAACTCAAATGAAACCACAGCCCAGACTGAAGTTGCATCAGAAGAAGGAACATGTGATGGAACAGGTCCTTCCACCCAGAGCAACTTGATAGGGGGAACTGCAGAAAGAGGAACTGATCCTCAAACCTTGAGGGAACCTGTACATGAACCCGTTCCTCAACAACAAAACATTGAAGGAACATTTAGGGGAAACAAGCTAGTTGTGAAACCTTACAAGTATCAAAGTTCTCATTCCGTTGAGAACATAATTACTTATCCAACCTCTGGAATCAAAACTAGATCTTTTTTTAAGAATCTTTGTGATTTTGATGCTTTTTTATCTCTTATTGAACCTAAAAATATTGTTGAGGCTTTTGCAGGATATAGACTAGGTAAATACAATGCAAGAAATTTGAGAGAAGTCAAGTTTGGCATCTGGTACCAAGACCCAAAGACATATCAGTAATTGGCACAAAGTGGGTCTTCAAAAACAAACTTGACGAAGATGGAATAATTTGGAAGAAATTAGACTCCTTATACCCTTTGCTGCTTACATAGAATTCACTCTCCATCAGATGGATATCAAAAGTGCCTTCCTCAATGGCTATCTAAAGGAAGAAGTGTTTGTCAAGCAACCTCCGGGCTTTGAAAGCAAGAAATGTCATGATCATGTATACAAGCTTGACAAGGTACTTTATGGGCTCACAATGCTCCAATAGCATGGTATGAAAGATTATCAAAATTCTTGCTTGAACATGGCTACAAGAGAGGTAAAATTGACAGTACTTTATTCTTGAAAGAGAAAGGTAAAGATCTCTTAGTAGTTCAGATATATGTTGATGATATAATATTTGGAGCAACTACTGCTAAGAAAAGTAAAGAATTTGCTAAACTAATTGGGGAGTGAATTTGAAATGAGTATGATTGGTGAAGTTAATTTCTTTTTAGGCTTACAAATTAAACAAAATTCAAATGAAACTATGATCCATCAACAAAAGTATGTAAAAGAGTTGCTTAAGGTTTAAAATGGAAGATTACAAAGAAATTGATACTCCTATAGCAATAGCCACAAAATTAGATGTAGATGAACTTGGTTCATCTGTTGATCAGTAGTTGTATAGGGAAATGATTGGCTCTTTGTTATATCTTACTACTAGCAGACTTAACATTGTTTTTAGTGTAGGCCTTTGTGCTAGATTTCAAGCAAATCCAAAAGAGTCTCACTTTACTGCTGTCAAGAGAATCTTGACATACCTAAAAGGCACCACTGACCTTTGTCTATGGTATCCAAAATGTAGTAGTTTCAACTTAGTGGGATCTGTTGATGCTGATTATATATGTTTTTCTTTTGGATAGAAAAACACCTCAGGTATGGCACACTTTCTTGGCTCATGTCTTGTGTATTGGGCCACCAAAAAGCAAAATTATGTGGCTTTATCTACAGCTGAAGCTGATATGTTGCTGTTGCCTCATGTTGTGCTCAATTGCTGTGAATCAAACAATAATTAGTGGATTCTGGGATTGATGTAGGTTGTATCCCCATATTTTTTTTATAACACTAGTGCAATTAGTATGACCAAGAACCCGGTTCATCACAAAAGAACTAAGCACAGAGATGTTAGGCATCACTTTTTTGAGGGAAACTATGAAAAGGGTTTGATCACTGTGGAATTCTGTACTACTGATAAGCAAATAGCTAGCATCTTCACAAAATCTCTAAGTAGAGATCAAAAAGGAACATGTTAGAATTAGGGATGATTAAGATCACCTAAAAGGAACGAGTTCTAACTCATAAATTTTGGTTAGGAAATTTGTGAGTTTTTGTACATAATTAGATCTAGATTTTGCTTAGTCTCGTACTTTTATCAGTATACTCCTGTTCCATGTGCTAAAATGTCTTATTAATCTTTAATTATATTATCTTTATTTTCTTGGAAAATTCAGACTTACACAAGAGATTTCTTAGTGAAGAACCTGGTTCATCAAGATTACATGGTACGTAATCTTCATCCTGCATATTTTGAAATAATTATATTTGGATTATGATCAAAATGAGAGTCCCATTTAATCCTAACCTCCTTGTTCCTAGATTCTAGGGAGAGTCCTCAACGTCTCTTCAAACTGACTCCCAGTTTGATTAGACTCCTAACCTTCTGAAAAAGCTGTCGTTACCCAATAAAAGTATCTCTCTATAAATTGATTTGGCTTAAGTCATTTCTTCATTTCTAATTCACAACCGCCAACAATTCTTTCTAATAATCTCTCATCCTCCAAACACACATAATTGGCTTCTCTCATCCTCTAACCATAAATGGCTAACACTTCTGAAAATCCCTCATCACCACCCAAAGAATCCACACCCTCTCCTTCAACCACACCTATCTCTAAGAAAGAAAGATTCAAGATGCTTGCTCGTAAAGTAGTTGCTGGAACAGAGCGAATCAAGAAAATTAATGAGCAACTGAAAGCAAGTCAGGCAGATAAACCTCAAAAATCTGAAGACTCTTTCAAGTCTGCAACTGAGGGGAAAGAAACTATTTCATCTTAAATAAAGCAGGTAACATTTGGTCATAAAACTACACCTGAAGTAATCTCTGAGGTTGCTGCAAATCTGGAAAATAGATTTGTTTTGGTAGGAACTGTGACTAGGGTAGAGACAACTGAGTCTGGGAAAATTGGTGGTAAAAATAAAAAGAGAAAATAAAAGGAGAGTGAGGGTGCTCAAGGAGATGTGAGGGGAATGGGAAAAGGAGTGGTTGAATCTTCACCCACTTCTGTTGGTTTGACTGAAGAAACAGGAATTATGGAAGTATGGAGTGAGGAATCTACTGGAAAAGAAGAAAGTGTGAGAGAAAAAAAGAAAAGTGGGTCTGGAGAAGCTGCTAAGGGGTTGGTTAGATTGGGGAAGAATATTCAAGAACATGTCCTATCTTTGCAGGAACCCCTTGAGGACCTACTGAGAAAAGTGTCTGACAGTTATAATCCTAAAAAGAAAAGGGGTTCAGGAGTTAAAGTCCCTGGTACTGCTAGGGCAAACAAGAAGAGAAAGATTACCTCTTCCATCCCTGTAAAGAATCCTCCTACAAGAGAAAGAGATACAAGGAGTCAGAAGAAGCAGAGTGAGTTTGAACTGGAAAAGGCCCTAGAAGAAAGTAAGAGAAAAACTGCTGCAAAGACGGTTCTACTTCACTAGGAAGACGCGGTACTCATTAGCGAGCGTTTGGTGACCAACGATTCCGGATTCCCCTACCTTTCTGCCATAGTCTACACTTGTCCGTCCAATTGGTCAACCTTGCCATAAAGTTGGGTCACTCGATCCTTGAGTGTTTTCTCAATAGCAGCCGCCGCTGACAATACTCCACTACTATCGTCATGTACATGATACAACAAGAAGAGAATTAGCAGGGAAAAAGGAAGGTGGTTGAGCCTGTTGAGGTAGTTGAAATTAAGGAGAAGAATCCAGTTCTTCATGATGAAGAGGAGGCAGAAGAAATGGAGGTTGTGACTCCAAAGGAAAAGAAAATCAAGACTTCCACAAAGAAGTCTGTTTCAAAGACAAAGTCTGCAGAGCCCTCTATCTTGGCTAAAAGAATTAGGTCTGCCTTGAAGTCTAAAAAAGTGAAAATGGTGGAAGAAGAAGAGAGTGAAGAAGAAGAAGAATCTGACGCAAAGAAGGACAAGATGGTTAAGTTTAGGAAAAGAACCATCTTGAAAGGTAGACTCCTCAGGGACTTGGAGGAGGAAGGTATGATGCTGCTGCTGGAAAAGTTACAACTGCAGGGTTGGAAGGACATTCCTTCAGATGAATAAAAAGCTTTCCAGAACTGAGATTGTGGAGTTCATGGCGAATTGTAAGATAAAAATGGTAGAGTCACCAGTGTGATGAAGAGGCTGACAGTGAGTTTTGATAACAAGGAACTGGGAGAGATCTTAGGTGTACCTGTTGAAGGGTACAATGATTACAAGAAACTCAAATGGCCAAGTCTAGAGAATCTCCCTACTACCCTTGCCATTACAAGGAAGTTTGGTGACAATGAAGAAGAGCTTCAGCCCAAGGTTATATACAAAAGTGAGATAAGCCACTCCACAAAGTGTTGTTCGAATTTGTTAACAAAGTTGTGTTGCCTAGGCAAGAAAGGAGGCACATTGCCACATTCATGGATCTGGTCCTTATGGAATGTCTAGAGAGTGGAAGGCAAATTAATTGTCCTGGATTTATTATCCAGCTTCTCGATAGGGTTCTGATTGGCACCAAAACTCATGTCATACCCTATGGTTTCATTCTTATGGCTGGACTTGTACACTCAAGGTACCCATCAAGAAATGAGAAGTTGGTACAATCAATGATCACTTTGGGGAAAAAACTTTGACTGTGTGTGACTATGAAGTCCACACCACTCCTAAAGAACCTAATTTATCCAAAAAGGTACCTGTGAATAGCAAAATACTTTTTTTACCTTTTGAGCCGGGTGTTTTCCACGTAAAAATACTTTTTTGACTTTTCGCATTTACTATTTCCGCAACAGTAGTATAAGGAACACATAGAAGAACTAACTCCTTCAATAATCAGTGCACGCGAAAATTGGACACCACACAAATTACCCCTCTTGTGTGGCATTGAAGTATAAAATATCATCATATTATTTATTATATAAAAAAAAATAGATAACACCTACATAGATAAATAGCAAATAATCATAAGAATATTCATTTTTTTTCAGAATTAAGTAATTAGAAAACGCAAAATGAAAATGAAAATGCTCATGAGGAAAGAGTAGAGTCATTAGCAGAGGAAAGAATAAACCAATAAGTTCAACAAAGGTGAAGCAACAGAATAAAAATTAAAACTGAACAATATCAGATTTTAACCAGAAATTTTGGATCAGAAGTTTCAAACGAAATACACCTTTTAGTTTTTGATCGAACTATTTTTTTTTCTGAAAAAAAAGAAGAAGAAAATTACCAACTTCAGTGTTAATGAATTGGTTTTCAATTCAGATTATTTTCATTTTCCTCGGCTGCAATTTTGACAATATCGTAATGAAATTTCCAGCGGTTGGATCAACACTTGATGAATTATAAAGCAAATAGAGAGAACGGGCAGTGCAAAGTTAATGAAAATTAGAAGGAATACTAACTTTCATGATAAAAGATGGGAAAATCAGGGGTATTAAGTAAGAAGGGGTGGCAAGTGGGCGGGTCGGGTCGGATATAAGCGGATCGAAAATAGGTAATTCAAAAAACGGATAAATTATTCGACCCGACCTGTATTTGAGACGGATAAAAAACAGGTTATCCGGCGGATAGTATGGACATGGTTTCTTGAATATGATCACTTATGGCCGGATTAAAGCTGTGGCCCGTGGCGCGCCTGGGCCTGAGGCGGGCCTGGGCCTAGCGGTCCCGGGCCTGGCGGGCTCGTGGGTAGGGACCGGCCCGCTACGGGCTAGGCCCGCTACGGGCCGGGCCCGCGGGCCCAACGGGCCTAACGGTTTTTTTTTTTTTTT
>MCJB01009611.1:128871-149881 GCA_002018475.1 Nicotiana obtusifolia | reverse complement strand
AATCAACGTAAATTTCTTTTAATAAGCATTTTATATATATATATGTTGTATATATTGTATATAGATATGAATATAGATATGTCGTATATATTGTATATAGATATGAATATATGTTGTACATAAGTGTTATATATATATATATATATATAATGTATATATATATATATATATAAAAGTGTTGTATATATATATGTATATATATATATAAATATATATAGTTTATAGATATATAGATATTGCTTGACATAAGTGTTGTATATAATGTATATCTATATATATAAGTGTTGTATATATATATGTGTATATATATATATAAATATATATAATTTATAGTTTATATGTATAGTTTATATAAATATATATAGTTTATAGATATATATATATATATATAGTTAAGTGTTGTATATATATATATAAATATATATAGTTTATAGATATATAGATATTGCTTGACATAAGTGTTGTATATAATGTATATCTATATATATAAGTATTGATAAACTACACTATCTACAAATTTATCAAATAAACTAGCAAGTGCAGCTATATAAACTAAATAGTTAGAAATTGTAGGATAATATTGCCCAGATATCGTTAGTTGCTATATAAAATTGTTCTAAAAAATCTATAAGTGTTTTAACGTTAACCCAATCTTGATTTGTTAGGTGCTCGTCGTCTTCAGATTCACCATCACCTACACGAGCATTGTAGGTTGCGGTAATTGCGTTCCTATATTCATACGCAACTACTAGACTTTCATACATGTAGTTCCATCTAGTAGGAACTGGTTTAGCAACTTTTATTTCCCTAAGGCCACATTCATCACATTTCTTATAATATTCCCTAAGTCTACTTCTACGGTTTGAGTAGAATAGCCAGTTAAGAGCCATTTTAACATTTTCAATTTCTACGTTTAACAATGCCATCCCGTCCCCGACAATTAAATGATAAATGTGACAAATGCACCTAACATGAAAAATATTAGAAAATAAGGGGTTTAGAGTTTTTATAAGATGGGTTACTGCGAGGGTGTTACTAGAGGCGTTATCCATGGTAACAGACGTTATTTTATCTTTAATGCAAAAATATCTACAAACGTCTCTTACCGTTCTAGCTATAAATTTATCAGTGTGGCGTGAGTTAATTATTCTATATGCTAAAATGCGTTTTTGCATTATCCACTCCTCATCTATCCAATGACTGGTAATTGTTAAATAGTCACAGTCATTGGCACTTCTACCTATGTCTGTAGTAATTGAAATGCGACAATCTATATGGGTAAATAGATATCGCAAATATTGTTCGTATTCATGCTTATATTTGTAAATGTCGGCCTTCACTGTAGAGCGAGGCCATCCTTTAAATGTAGGATTATAAATTTTTCTAATATTATGTATAAAATGGGGGTTAGAAGGAAAACTATATGGTAAGCACATAACTGTTACCATTTTTGATAGTTCTTCACGATCCTTGTTTGGATCGTAGTATAAAATTCCTCCGGTAATGGTGTTAATTTCGGGTTGGACTACGTTTGAACCTACACTATTTGTAACCGGACTACCTCCGCCCGCCCCCTGTTCCGCAGCTTTCAGTTGCAAATATTTTTGTTTATCTCTAGGGTGTCTCATTATATGCCTAGTTAAACTACCCGTACCGCTACGGTTGCTAGTAAATTTATGAGCCAACAAAGACCCACAAGTTTACACCTAGCTTTGTTTTCTTCTCTTAATTGAGTAAAAAATTGCCAAACAAGAGATGGTTCGGGCCGTTTAGGAGGTCTTCTGTAGGGGTTAGTACAGGAGGGTCCTCAGTTGGGTCATTATTAGGACTAGTAGGTGTATCATCTAAGTCGGGTTGCGTTTCATCTAAATCGGGTTGGTTTTCATGTGTCTCGGGTTGGATTTCACTACCATAAAGAGCGTTCATTGTTTCGGTATCTAATTGAGCACCGGCTCCAACATCATGATAATATTGACTATCGGTAAATTGCATTAAAGGGTTATCACTATCAAGAATATTAGGTAGAGGATGACGGGTAGCAGGGGGAGGAGGAGTAGCTTGGCTACTAGATTGACCAATTTTCGCTTTTCCCTTCCCCTTACCACCAAACATTTTTTTCAATGAAAAATTCATATTAATTATAATTAAACTAATTAAAACAAACACAACAATATATTAATTATAATTAAACTAATTAAAATAAACACAACAATATATTAAAAATTAAAGAGTTGGAACGAGGTTACCGGATTGAAGAACAACTTCTTGAAAATTGAATATTGTTGAAGACTTGAAGACTTTAATACTTCAATTCACCAACTTCACAATTTTTCACGAAATTGAAATAATAATTTGAGCACTTATGGAAATAATTAGAGAGAGATTGAGGGAGATTGAGAGAGATTGATAGATTTTGTGAGTTAAAAATGAAAGAATGGGGGGGTATTTATAGGTGGGAATAGGTAAAAAGTGTATTTATATAAAGTTTGGGGGCTAAAATGGCTATTTTTAAAAGGCCAAACGGCTATATTTTGAAGCCCAAAAGGTCAGATTTTAAATCTGACCGTTGGGCCAATTTAAAAAAAAAAAATTTAAAAAAAAATAGACGTTGGGCCCGCCTCAGGCCCGCTGGGCCCGGACCAGGCCCGCCTGGCGGTCCCGGGCCTGGCGGGCTTTTTCGTCAAGACCGGCCCGCGACGGGCTTTTACCCGTTAGAGGCCCAAGACCGGTAGGGTCCGGACCACAGGCCCGTTAGGCCCGCGGTCCCGGGCCGGTCCTGGGCCAGGCCCACGGTGGGCCACAGCCTTAGGCCGGATTCCTAATCTTCCAAATTCGAGGAACACCCAATTTGAGGCTTTACAAATGTAAAAGTTAAAAATATTAGTTATCAATTATTTAACTATTTTCTAAGTGGATAATATGGTTCTTATCCATATTCGCCCGTTTTTAAAAAGTTGATTATCCAGCCTATTTTTTAATGAATAATATGGGAGAATAAATATTTTCTTTTAACTATTTTGCCACCTCTAAATAATATGACAAAAAGAAAAAGAAGAACAATGAAAGGGAAAAAACTAAAAAGGGAAAGGAATATAAAAATAAATTTCTTTTTCTCCCCTATTTTTTGTTTCATTGCTTTTCCTTTCATTTTCTTTTACTTGAATAGAAGAAAAGTTCATTAAATAAAAGTTATATATCATCTAATGAATGCAAAACTAAAAGAAAATACAAGTTCTTAGTTACATGTTTTTGAAATTAGACTAAGAGCATCGTGATTAACCTCTCCTAACACAGAATATACGAAGAACTTTCTCAAAATCGTTTTTTCATTTTTAAGGAATATTTGATTTTTCAAAAAACAGTTCATTTAAGCTCTAATTCTATTAAAAGCATTTATATTGTGATCTATTGATATACATAATTAATTTTCTTGTTCATATACAATAACAATAACAACTATAGGCATGTAATTTTAGACTCTCCCTCAAATTTTACATCATTTAGTGCTTAGATGTTTATTTTAGGTTTAATATTGATATTTTAACTTTTAGTTCATTTTTTGCTTTATTTTATCTTAAAATGAAAACTACTAAATATTTGTCTGTATTTTAGCTAATTTGGTATTTTGTCTAGTTACTTTTAGTTTATGTTACTTTTCATAAAATTGAAAATACTGATATAGTTTCAATATTTTGTTTTCAAAAGATAAAATGAAAGTTTCAAAAATATTTTCACTTAGTTCAGTGTTACTTTTAAGGTGCAGGCCTTTAATAATATATTTAGATTTTTAAATATAGTTATTTTGTTTCTTTCTTTTAATGTCCTATTAGTTTAGATAATTAACAATTTTGTTTCATCTTTGGAAGAAAAGAAATGAAAACAAACAAAAACAAAAAAAGAGAGGAAGAAAACGGAAAAAAGCAAAAGGAAAAATCAAGAAAAGAAAGGAGACCACACGCTTTTGGGGATAAACCTTTCTTCCCTTTCGAGAATTTTCCGAAGTTCAATCTCACACCATAGCTTCTGTAGCAGATCCCCACCGTAGCTCCACCCATTTCGCCGTTAATCACCAAAATCAACATCACCACCGTCGTCCTTTTTGCCGGAACTGATTCACTCACGTACTACACCGGGTAAAACAAACACCTTAGAAATCAATCCAAATGCTTAATACCATATAAGCATTGGGTCATCAACAGACAGAGTCGATTTGGCGTCTTAGTCCAGCTGAGTTCCTGCTCGTACCACTTGCTGTAGTTGACAAGTTGTCGCACCTTGAGGTCCATTCTTCCTTTGACTCTGTTTTGATTATGTTTATTGTGTGTTATTTTGATTGAGATAATTACTTGAGTTGTTGATTGAATCTTCCTTGGTTGAATACACGTGGGTATTATCAGTTAATAGGTTGTAGGTGCTAGATTAATTAATTGTAACTCTTCTGTGTTAGCATGCCTTTCCCTTGTTTAATTATTCTGTTTATGTTACTTGACTATTAATTTTCCTGATGCTGCTTAATTAGTTAGTTGCCATGGATTATATTGATATGATTTTATTTTGTTTGTATTAACTTAAAATTTGAAGACACCATAGCTCATCAAGTAATTGAAAACGTGAAGGAAACAATGAGAAGAATTTGACCTCAAATGGACCGTAAACATTAGTGGGCCGTGGGATTTATAAATTTAAAGAATTTGAGCTGAGATGAACACAAATTGATAAAGTTTAGATACGGTTTGGGTGTGGGGTTAAAGTCATATCTTGTTTTCTACTGCTTTACTGTGGGTACGATAGGTGCATGTCTTAGGCCGTCAACACTTGGATAGGCAAACTTTAGGATTTTCTGTTTCTCTTGAGGTTAAAGGTTGTCCCTTAGTTTATTGTTTTATCCGAGGAATGCCCCGATGAACTCATAAATATTTTTATCGGGGGAATACCCATAGTATTATGTAATTGAAGGCTAAAGGCGGACATCGTTTGAGGAGGCTAGAGATAGGACTCTTAGTACTTTTTTTATTATTTTATTTTCCTTTTTATTTTTCCTTTATTTAGGTGGGGACAACCTCGAACCTCTTTTGTGCTTATTTTTCCTTTTCCTGTGTTTTTACTTTAATTAGAGTATTCTTAAAAGCCAACTAGATCATATATGCAACCATGTCTTTCACGGGGCTTGGGAAATGCCTAATACCTTCTCCCCGAGTCAAATGAACCCGCTTATTTGGAATTCCTGGTGCAGATTAGTTTTTAGAGTCTAAATGTATTTTAAAGGGAAAAATCAATATTTTTTTAAAACGGTGACTTGACACACTAAAACCAAATGTCAAGTGGTGACTCTGAAAATTGTTTGAATACAACTTTCGTCACTTTCTGTTGAAAACCCTTTGAGCTTTAAAATTACTTTATTTCTCTTTCAAAGGGGTTATGGTAAAAAAGGGGTGTGACAACAGCTATGCCTTAGTCCCAGACAAAGTTAGGATTGGCGATATGAATCATCACTTCTTCTTTATTTATATAATTGAAAGATATTATCTCTTCCAAGATAGATTTTATAAAATTGGTAGATTTATGAAACGATCATTCCTAAATTTAATGATGTTTTTCCACAAACGCGTGAAGCGCAAAAAATTCCCTAGTTTGGATAATAAATTCATATTCATAATACTATCAATAAAGAGGTTCTTTTAAAAAACAAGGTTTGGATCATAATAGTGGTAAAAATTATATATCCGTTCCTCTTATTCACACATCCGCACATTCTCATTTAGTTGTGGATTTATAAACACCAGAATAATAAGTGAAAATGGTGATTGCGTTTTAGAGATCTGTAGTTTCGTACAGGTAGCAGAACTTCAGAAGCATAAAAAAAAGTCGGAGCATGAATTGGGGAACAGCATCGGCATCTATTTCACTTTCACTTTTTATAATCTCGGCACCAAATCCAATTATAAAAGCGAGGCCTCAATTACGATGCAAACCCGTAGTTACAAAATCGAACTTTGACGGCAAGTGCAGGGCGCTGGGAGAGTCACAGTCCCAGACGACCAAACCTACAGTTTATCAAGGGGTTTATGGCCCTTGGACTATTGAAGACGCCGATATTCGAGAGGTAAAACCATTTGCACCTACTTCTTGAGTTGTTCTATTCTAGTTCATTCCACCACGCTGTTGCTCCTAGTTTAAGGAGAAACTTATACAATTAGTTATCTCGGTCTCGGTGTTATATCAGAATTTAGGCATACTGCAGTTGATCAACGATCCTAGCTCACTTTGTTAGTGACACCACAATTTAGCTATTTAATAGACTGAAATTGGTGAGCATCCATTTTCACAATGTTAATGAAGAACGAGATTCTTCCTGAATGAATTTTATCAATTTTGCAGGTAATTTTATATAGATCAGGATTAGTAACTGCGGCTGCATCATTTGTTCTTGCATCTTCTACGGCTTTGCTTCCCAGTGATTCAGTCTTAAGCAACTTGATTGGGAGAAATCTTGATTTGTTTTATGCAA
Source organism: Nicotiana obtusifolia (assembly GCA_002018475.1). Lineage (NCBI taxonomy): Eukaryota > Viridiplantae > Streptophyta > Magnoliopsida > Solanales > Solanaceae > Nicotiana > Nicotiana obtusifolia. Next base: position 143,373 of record MCJB01009611.1, on the reverse strand, counting down.
TTGGATCTTGCGGACTTGGTCTGTCATTATATCTTATTCACATTTATGTGACTGAAATTAAACGTACTCTTCAAGCTTTATGGTTGCTGGGTGCTATCGGTTCATTGGCAACATATTCTACCCTTGCTCAACCAGCTGGCATGAATTTAGTTCAATATGTTATCGAGAATCAAACAGCTGTTTGGTTTGTCGGACCACTATTTGCAGCATTGACAGGACTTGTCTTCAAGGAAGGTTAGGTTTTTAGTTACATCTTTATAAGCATGCAGTTTGCTTATTATTATGCACTTATGAGCATAATATTGTCCTACGGTTACTGGTTTAGAACTGATTTATTGTACAAATATAAATTTGGTTTGCAAGTTTTAGGTTTGGAGATATAACAAAATATATGTTGCTTTTCAGAATAAAAGAACATACTGTTTGTCCCTTAGTTGTAGTTGTCATGAGCAGTTATGATATATTATTTATATGTCCAAATTTTACTGCTTTTAACCTCCACTTTCTGTAAAACAGTCTGCTCATTTGAGGATCTCCGAGTTAATTTTTGTTATTTTTGAAACAGGACTTTGCTATGGAAAGTTGGAAGCTGGCATTCTGACATTTGTCATCCCTTCACTCCTACTTGGGCACCTGGTAAAGTTTGCAGCTATGCTGTTAACCCTAAAATTTCATTCTATATAGAGCTATTTAGTTTTGAACTCGAAATATACTTTCCCAAGCTTTGCAATTGAAGCGTCAATCCTCCAGCGGCAGGAAACGACAAACTCCTGTATTTTACCCCTGAAGATCTTGAGATGCTCCATTCAAACTTCTTTTTCCTTTTTTGGCCAGCACTCAGATTGTTGGACTAGCCTTCTATAGTTGAGAAACAAAGGAAACAGAGAAAACATGACTGGTTTTCATTTTCGATTCACTTTATAATATCTATTTGTCCAAAAGCTATGTTCATTTACGAATTAGGGACTAAAATCATATTTTCTTGTTGAAATAGTTTTCTATCAATTATAATGATCTTAGGAGTATCTTCTGGATTACAGACTGGTCTGATGGATGATGGAGTAAAGATCACCCTATTGAGCACATGGATGGCACTGTTTGTGCTCTTTGCTGGGAGGAAGTTCACTCAGCCTATCAAGGTAGATCCCGTCCATTCGCTTAGTTGTGCTCTTTATACCTACCCGTTTTACTTTTTCAAATTTAACAAAAACCACCAAGTATCATAACAACAACAACAACAACGAAAACCCAGCTTAATCCCATACGGGGTCTGGGGAAGTTGTGTGTACGCAGCCTTACCCCTACCCTATAAAGGCAAAAAAGCTGTTTCGGATAGACCCTCGATTTAACGAAAACCACCAAGTATCATGTAGTTATCAATGTAGATCCCCAAGAAAAAATTCCAGTGACAAGTTCTAATCCACTTCACGGGTACTCTCTGTCTCTCACTCTTTGTATTTCAGGATGATATAGGAGACAAATCAGTATTCATATTCAACGATTTGCGAGAGGAAGACAAAGCTAATTTGATTGAGAAGCTTGAACTGCAACAGCAAACTACGAAAGAGCCTTGATTAGGATGTATTGCTGAACTTATACCTCATTGAAATATTACTTGTATAGTTGTAAACTACTTGTCCAAATATCTCTATAAGAAAGAGCATTGGCAGGTAACACTTGCTTCTCTCTTAAAGATTTCGCTAATTTAACGCAATTATACCAAAGATAACTAGCCATATCCACAGCTTCAAATGATGAACTGTGATTTGGTCGAAAACTCTACTCATCTGTGAATACGTACTACAAATCATCTATATCCATAACAGTCACCCAGGATACTGATTGGGACCTTTGTTCTTGTTACATATGGGTGTAGTAGTCAGAGCCATGGTAAGTCAGAGACATGGTAAATAACTAGTAATCTTCAACTTAAATGTAATTTCCTTGAATCATAACTCCATAAAGAAAGAGCAAAATGGTTCAAAATCTTAATCTGCACTGGGAAAGAATACTAAAAGATCAGCAGGCTACTCAGATATCTTTTTAACATTCAAACATGCTGCATAAATGTGTAGGGGAGAATGCTCTTGAAATCTAACAAAAACACCAAAGAACTACTTTATATAGATCAGAAAGGGAAAAAAGGATTTGGCATGATTTGTGTTTGCAAGAAGACGATTACTTATTGCCTCTCTATTATTGAGGTGCTTGTTGCAACAATAGTGTTTCTTTCTTTCTGGCATTGTCATATCATAATAGATCCCACAGCTTTTGACATTCTTATCATGAGCTTCTTTCACCGTGTGTGGACTTATTTTTCTGTCAAAAATCCATCAATATGAACATTCATTTTTGGCAAGTGTCAATACTATAATCGTACTAAAAATCTGTAACATTATGATTATTCTTTTTTATCATGCATAAAGGAACATTCACAACACCACAAAATATAACCGGTGTAATCAATTTCTCATATTATTTATTATAAAGAAAAAACAAGATAGCACCTACATGGATAAATAGCAAATAATAATAAGAATGTTCATTTTTTTCCAGAGTTAAGTAATTAGAACACGCAAAATGAAAATGCTCATGAGGAAAGAGTAGAGTAATTAGTAGAGGAAAGAATAAAACCAATAAGTTCAACAAAGGTGAAGCAACAGAACAACAACTAAAACTGAACAATATCAGATGTGAAGCAAAAATTTGGACCAGAAGTTTCAAAAGAAATACACCTTTTAGTGTTTGATCGAACTATTTTTCTTTTCTGAAAAAAAAGAAGAAGAAAGTTAGCAACTTCAGTGTCACTGAATTCAATCCCAGTTCAGATTATTTTCATTTTCATCTGCTGCAATTTTGACAATACTGTAATTGGATTTCCAGTGATTGGATCAACACTTGATGAATTATAAAGCAAATAGAGAGAAGGGGCAGTGCAAAGTTTATGAAAATTAGAAGGAATACATGAAACTTTCATGATAAATCAGCAGGAGTGGAAGAATAATCGTTAAAATCGTTCTATATTTGATGACTCTTTCATAATTAACATTCCTCAAATCTATAAAAGTTTCAACACACGCTAAATATAAAATTTAATTTTTTTAAATCTTGCTTTGAGTGCATAAAAATAATTATGCTTCTATTACGGATTTAAACCCTTGTGATTGACTTTTGAGTTACTTCTCTATTTATAAATAGTTGGATATACAATTAGAAAAAATATCAATAATTTTAATATTATTAATTATTAAAAATGAGCATTATTAATTATTAGTTAAATCAAAAAATAAAGGATTAACCTAAAGCCCATAAAGTGATTGTTGTAAGCAAAGGCTTAAAGCCTTACGCAAAAAAACATATTATCATTTCAAAAGGCAAAAGGCATAAAAAGCCTTATACAAAACAAAGCAAACAGAACGCTACAAACAGAGGCAACCACGAAACAGACTCACGCGGCAACGAAAAGTTCTGGATTTCTTTGTAAATCACTAGTTCTTAAACTCGGGTATAAAACATTCTTATTGTCAATTATCCTACACTTGTAGTAGGCAAAAATTGAATTTTTAATTCCCTTCTTTCTTTGTTGATACAGTAAGTTCCATGTTTAGGAGTGAAACTTTAAAATTAATTAAAATACACTGGTTATTGTAGAATCGATTGTTTGACGGCTATAAATTGGATGGGGGCCTACGTATTGTCTTGAAGAGTTTTGAGGTTAGTTGATATAACCTTTTACTAAAGTGGTTTAACTCACAAAACCGCGCATACAAGGTGTTTGATGAATTGCTTAAAAGAGTTAATATGTACTTGATTGGAGCGAGTGAGTACCTATTAGCTTACAATTATTCTAGTTAACGTTTAGATGATCTATATGATACTTGTGCATAAATTTTCAGATTTTTGTGTTATTCTTATATGCCAATTTCATGTTGAAAAATTCATGAAGAAGCAAGAATCTTTCGAAATACTTTTGAATGTTTAATTCATTCTTATGCCATGCTTTACATTTAAAGATACCAGTATGAGTATGTATAGGATGTTCCAGAAAAGATTTAGACTTGAATGGTCAAGAAAGTTGAGAAGTTGATTTAGATCCTAGCGAGGTCACACAGAACAATTTATTATTAAAGTAATTTTTTTGAAGTATCCTCTATTCTGAGAAGGGGTCATCGTCCAGGCCGAGGGTCCTAATCAAGGTGTTGACTTCCTGAAACTACTTGTGCCAAAGTAGGGAGCACACAAGCGAAGGTCTCGTTGCTGAGAATTTGCCTAGCCAAGCTAAGGTATGATACATGAGCACTGAAAACTATGAAGGAGTGGCACCTCGTGTATTGGGCCTATTCGATCAGGTTGGGATCAAACCCGTGCCGATCACTCGGTGACTAAGACAGAAATAAGTCAGGATAGTTGGAATTCCCGAAGTATAAACTGAAGTATTTTTTTTATAAGAAAAAAAATAGAAAGAAATTTCTTTTAGAATATTCATAAACTGCTATTATGCAATTATTTTAGAATTATTCTAAGAAGCTTTATGTTTTCCATGCATTTAGAATCGTTGCTTATAATGTATATGTTATTAAAGTTTTGTCCCCTGTTGCTGAGACTCACTGAGTATAATGGATGGTATCTTTTGGGAACCTGCGTTAGTCTGCGGTACAACGTAGGAACCGATTTTACAGGCTAGCAGGCTACGGGTTAGGACTTCCCTCACTTTCAGTGCTATTGGTGAGCTTCGCTTTTGTTCATGGAGTACTCCTTTGAGTCGTCATTGTTTAGTTATTTCTTTGTTTACTTGGAGAATTGGCCAGGAAATCTCATGTCCTGAGCAGTGCGTCAGTTTATCAATAGAGGCTTCATAGACACAGTCGGTGGGTTAAGATTCAGGTGTTTTTGATAATAACTTTGCAGTATTTCAGTAGTTTGTACGAATAAAGTTTTGAAGTTGGCTTATTTTAGATATTCAAATTAATTAAAAGTATTTGATTAAAGTATTGCCTTGTTGCATATAAGGTTTGAAGTTATAATAGTTTTGATAAGCATAGATGGTTCGTTCGGACGAATTTAGCGATCGGGTGCCGGTCACGGCTTGTTCGTAAAATGGGTCGTGACAAACTTGGTATTAGAGCATCAGGTTTATGAAGTCCTAGTGGTCTGTGAAGCCATGTCAGTAGAGTCTTATTTATAGGTATGAAATGCACCATACTTATAAGTAGGAGGCTACAAGCATTTAGGAAAAGTCGCATTTTTTTTTTCATACTTTAGATCGTGCACTAGAGCCTACCTCTAAGAAATTATCTAATGTAATCATTTCTCCAAACTCACAGAAATGGCTCGTACTCGCAACTCTGACACCGAGACTCTGGATGCTGGTCAAGAAACTATTGCTACTATTGTGGCTCAAGGTAGAACTAAGAAGGCTTCAACTCATAAAAGGAAGGGTAAATCCACAAAGGGGGGGTTCAAGTACCCCGGGTTGAACATGAAGAAGGGGTGGAGCATGATGAGCAAGTACCTCAGGATCCAGTGCCACCCCCAACAACAGTTCCGGCTCAGACAACTATATCCCCATAGGTGGGTCAGATGTTTAATGTTGTCAATTGTGATATGGAGATGTTTAAAGCCTTTATGGCCAACCAGAACGAGAGAAGAGATGAGATTCCACCTCAATCAAATAGACAGACCAAATTCTGAGTCCTCAAGAGTGAATGAATTTTTAAAGCCGAGTCCTCCATTGTTCGTTAGTACTATAGTTGATGAAGATCTAATGTTGTGACTGAAGGGTGTCAAGAAAGCCCTCCGAGCGATGACAGCATTTGATGATGAAGCTGTGGAGATGGCTGCCTACCAGCTTAGAGATGTGGCTGGCGCTTGGTTTAAGATGTGGGAAAAAGAAAGAGACGAAGATGATGGTCCGCCTACTTGGAAAGAATTTGAAGAGGCCTTCATGGCTAATTTTATACCAGAAAAGAATAAGGAAGCTAAGGCTACAGAGTTCGAGCAGCTCAAGCAAGGAAATAAAAGTGTGCAATAGTACTACATGGAATTCATAAGTTTGGCTAAGCATGCTCCTCACATGGTTAAGACAGAAAAAGCAAATATTCGCAGGTTTGTTAGCGGTTTGGCTTACCACATTAAGGATACAACATCAGTTGCAGCGGTAGAAATGACATCTTTCTCCTCTGTTGTGGGTTTCACCAAGCACTTAGAAAATGACAGACAACAAATGAGAGAAGAAAAAGAGCATAGCAAGAAAGCCCGGACAACGGGCGGGTTTAGTGGTACATCCAGCGGAGGAGGAAGGGGTTCCTTCAATAAAGAGTCATTAGCACCAGCTCAGTCCAATCATCAATCAGGTGGTGGGTCTTCCTTCGGATGTACTCAGAATTATGAAAATCAGTCTCGCCAGAATTAGAATTTTAGGACACCATCCTCATATAGCCAGAGTCAAGTTGAGCAACATTCACAACAACAAGGTCTTTTTGGTACATATAAGCGACAACATTTAGGTCAGTGCAAGCTCGGGTTTCACGGTTGCTATCATTGCGGAGAAAGTGGTCATATAAAGGCGAACTGTCCAAAGTTGTGACGTAATTTCAGTGGGGGATCAACTTGTCCTTCTAGTTCCTCAGCTACTACAGTTGCACTACCTCAGGCTCGTGGTTCTCATAATCAGGCTGGGCATAGAGCAGGCAGAGGTGCAGATCGAGTTACTTAGGGAGGGGGACAACCCCGTTTGTTTGCTACACTTGATCATCAGAGTGCAGAGGCATATGCAAAAGTTATTACAGGTATCACATAATGCTTATGCCATAATTGATCCAGGTTCAACGTTTTCGTACGTGACTCCATACTTTGCAATTAACCTCGAGCTAGAACCTGAACAGCTTGTTAGAATAAATGAATAACAATAGAGGGGGGGTGAATAGCGTTTTTACAATCTTCGTCTAATTTTCGCAATCAAGATATATAATTAAAGTATAAGTGCGAAAATAAGATAGCAAGAATGTAATTGCGGAAATGTAAATAGAGAGCGTACACCCAGATATATAGTGGTTCACTACAACGTGTAGCTAGTCCACTCCTCAAGATCACACTTGAGATTTCCACTATCACTTGTCAAGCTTACGGGTGCTTAACAAACCGTTACAACACAAAACTTGATTACACAAGCTTTGCAATACAAACACGAACACTTGAAACTTACAAGCTCCGTGCAACAAGGAAGACACTCTTCCTAACAACAAGGGACAACTTCCCTTAAGTGTATGACAACACTATTTTTCACTAGAATTACAACTCTCTCAAGAGTAGATGAAGTGAATAAAATTGTAGCTCAAGAACACAACAATGCTTTCAAGAAATAGCTCAAAATATAGCTCAAAGAAGTAAGAATACTTGAAGCAATTTATCTTATGATTTTTGGGTATTGTGTTGTGTTCAAATGAGGTTTAAGAGGGTCTATTTATAACCCCAAAACCTCACATTACCGTTGGCAAAATTTGGCTCAACTCTCATTTGAGAAAACAAGAGTTTAAGGGCAATAAGTCTTCTGCCTGTTGCCATATAATCGATTAATTCAAATAACTAATCGATTAGTAACAAAAACTATCCGTTGGAGCCTAACGGTAACAAAGATAATCGATTATCACAGCCAGATAATCGATTACTTGAGGTAGATAATCGATTATCTATTCCTGATAATCGATTCCTAAACTCTTTGGAAATGCATTACTTACTCTCTGGAAATGCACTAATCGATTATCAAGTACTGATAATCGATTATTGACTGAGGCCAAGAGATAATCAATATCTATCTTAGATAATCGATTATTGGCCTTATTCCAATATCGATAAGTTTATTAATTGTAAAAATACATGTTTAAAAATAGTTTCTAAGGTTATTTTGAAAACGTTTTTAGACTTTGAGTTAAGTGCTTAAAAACGAGAGGTAATTCAAAATAACAACATACAAACTCAAAATAATATTACGACTAAATGTGTCGTCTTTTGTTCTTCAATCTTTTTGCTTCAACATCAAGTTGTTCCATTTATTGATTTGCATTTCTAGCATCTTGAGAGCTTGACTTGTAATCACAACAAGGTCCATAGCAATCTCGTCATCTCATCAATAATGGTTTGTTGATTATCAAAACCTACAACAAGACACAAAGTCATTAGTTAAGGTTTCATGAATGCGTTTCCAACACAGCTTAGTGAGCCATTCCTAGTATCTACTATCAGTTGGCGAGTTAGTGAAAGCCACAAGAGTCTATAGAGGTTGTATAGTTTCAGTCCAAGGTCGTAGCACCGAGGTCGATCTCATAAAGTTAGAATTGGTGGATTTCGATGTGATCATGGGTATGGATTGGTTGTCTTCCTGCTATGCAACGTTAGATTGTCGTACCAAGATAGTCAGGTTCCAATTTCCAAATGAAGAAGTCTTAGGGTGGAAGTTAGTACAACACGCTTGTAGGTAAGTTTATTTCTTACCTTAAGGCACAATGAATGATCGGTAAGGGGTGTCTCGCCTATTTGGCTCACATCATTAATCAAGAATCAGAACCACCAGCTCTTCAGTCTGTGCCAGTTGTTAGAGAATTTCCAGAAGTTTTCTCAGATGACCTTCCCGGACTTCCTCTTGAAAGAATCATAGATTTTGGCATCTATCTTATGCCAAGCACTCAGCCCATATCTATACCTCTTTATAGGATGGCTCTAGCAGAACTTAACGAATTGAGGGAATAGTTCAAAGACCTTCTTGACAAGGGCTTTATCAAGCCGAGTGTTTCACCGTGGGGTGTCCCAGTCCTGTTTGTCAAGAAGAAAGATGGGTCTCTCAGAATGTGCGTCGACTATCGGCAGTTGAATAAAGTTTCCATTAAAAACGAGTACCCACTGCCCAGAATTGATGATTTATTTGATCAACTTCAGGGTGAAAAGTACTTTTCAAAGATAGACTTGAGGTTGGGGTACCATCAGTTGAGAATCAGAGAAAAGGATATATCTAAAAAAGCCTTTAGAACTCGTTACGGGCATTATTAATTTCTAGTGATGTCCTTCGGGTTGACAAATGCTCCAGCTGCATTTATGGACCTCGTGAACAGAGTTTTCAAGCCATTCCTTGATACCTTTATGATCGTGTTTATAGACGATATTTTGCTATACTCTAAGAGCAAGGATGAGCATGCAAAACGCCTCAGGATAGCCTTGCAGACTTTGAAGGAGAATGAGCTTTATGCCAAGTTTTCAAAATGGGAGTTCCGGTTGCAGTCAGTGGAATTCTTAGGCCATGTGGTATCTAGTGAAGGCATAAAAGTAGATCCTCAGAAGACAGAAGCAGTCAAGAACTGGCCAAGGCCGACAACGCCAACCGAAATCAGGAGTTTCTTGGGGTTAGCTGGCTACTATAGAAGGTTTGTAGAGGGATTTTCCTCACTTGCAGCTCCATTAACTAAGTTGGCTCAGAAAGCAGTTAAGTTCTAGTGGCCAGACGCTTGTGAGCAGAGTTTTCAAGAGTTAAAAAAAGAGGTTGACCATTGCACCTGTGTTAACCTTGCCGACAGGTTCGGGTGGGTTTACAGCGTATTGTGATGCCTCCAGAGTTGGTCTTGGTTGTGTTCTTATGCAAGAAGGAAAAGTTATTGCTTATGCTTTCAGGTAGTTAAAGAATCATGAGAAGAACTACCCTACACACGACTTGGAGCTTACATCAGTGGTGTTTGCATTAAAGATATGGAGATACTGCCTTTATGGCGAGTATTCCGAAGTGTTTACAAATCACAAAAGCCTCCAGTACATTTTCAAGAAAAAAGAATTAAATTTGAGACAGAGAAGGTGGCTCGAGTTGTTGAAGGATTATGACATCAATATCCTTTATCACCGAGGCAAAGCTAATGTGGCAGCAAATGCACTTAGTAGGAAATCAATGGCCCATCTTGCAGTACAAAGGCAAACTTTGGGTCGAGAAGTTCAGAAACTGGCAAATGATGGAATTAGATTGGATGAGACCGAAGAAGGAGGTATAACTGCTTATGCCTTAGCGCAATCCTCTCTTGGCGCATGTTAAGGCTAAACAAGACGAAGATCTATACTTGGTGAAGTTAAAAGAAGGAGTTAGAAACAAAGAAATCACTGCTTTCACTCTAGGAAGTGATAGAGTTTTGAAGTTGAATGATCGGTTGTGTGTGCCTGATGTAGATGGTCTTAGGAAGGCCATAATGGAAGAAACTTACAGCTCGAGGTACTCTATTCACCCAGGTGCTACCAAAATGTATCTGGACTTGAAAGAGTTATATTGGTGGAATGGCATGAAGAAGCAAGTAGCAGATCATGTGGCCAAATGTTTGAATTGCCAGCAAGTCAAAGTCGAGCATTAGAGGACTGGTGGCCTAGCTCAAGGTATAGAGATACCACAGTGAAAATGGGAGATGATTAATATGGATTTCGTAGTAGGTCTGCCACGCACATACTATAAGCATGATCCAATTTGGGTTATTGTAGACCAACTAACAAAGTCTGCGCATTTCCTACCAGTAAAGACGATAGATTTCGCAGAGTAGTATGCACAGTTGTACACCAAAGAGATAGTCCCAATGCATGGTACTCCAGTTTCAATCATATCTGACAGAGGCCCTCATTTCACGGTGTATTTTTTACAGGCATTTTAGAAAAGATTAGGTACTAAGGTCAATTTGAGCACTTTCCATCCACAGACCGATGGTCAGGCAGAAAGGACCATACAGACTCTCGAAGATATGTTGTGAGCGTGTGTTATAGATTTTGGAGGTAATTGGGATGATCACTTGCCACTTATAGAATTTGCTTACAATAACAGCTATCAGGCCAACATTGGTATGGCTCCTTATGAAACATTGTATGGGCGAAGATGTAGGTCTCCAGTGGGTTGGTTTGAACCAGTAGAGGTATCGTTGATTGGTCCAGAATTTGTTTGTGAGGCCTTAGAGAAAGTCCAATTAATCAGAGAAAGACTGAAAGCGGCTCAGAGTCGTCAAAAGTCTTATTCTGACAAGAGGCATCGTGACTTAGAGTTCATGGTTGGTGACAAGGTGTTTTTGAAAGTTTCACCAATGAAAGGAGTTATGAGGTTCGGTAAGAAAGGAAAACTTAGCCTAGGTTTATCACACCTTATGAGATTATAGAAAAGAAGGAAAAAGTGGCTTATGAACTAGCGTTGCCCATTGAGTTGTCCTTTGTTCATCCTGTCTTTCATGTGTCTATGCTTAGAAATTACATTTATGATGAGTCGCATATAATACATGCCGACACCATAGAAATTAAAGAAGGCATGATTTATGAAGAGGTACCTATATAAATTCTTGATAGGCAAGTAAGAAAGTCGAGAACAAAAGATATAGCATCAGTAAAAGTTTTGCGGAGTAATCATGATTCAAAAGAGGCTACGTGGGAGGTCGAGGAAGATATGAGGAAGAAGTATCCTTATTTATTTGAGGAACAAGGTATTTGAACCTAAGTTTGGCTTGGCAATTATATCTCATTTATTAGATACAAGTTAGCATGTGTTTATGTCCTTGCTAGATTATGCTTAGTTGTTGAACTAATTTAGTTTCTGTCTGAGTATATTTAGTTATTAAATAATTTAGTACCATGCCGGAGTACATTTAACATTCAAGTTATTTGCTTTTTGCTAAAGTGTTGTGCTTTAGATTTTGGTTGGTTATTGTGGTACCTACTTGCCGAAGTGTGGGTAATTAGTTTATAAGCTGCGTATGGTGCCTATGAATGGCCTGTTATGGTATATTTGGTGGTTGCTGGTGTAGTTGTTGTATTGGTGACAGGGTTTTTTTTTTTTTTTCTGGATAGTCCAATTTACAAGGGAGACTCTGCCAAATTTTTGAAAATATAGGGAGTTAGCCAAAATCTTGAGTCCCTTGGGGAAGTGAGTAGTGCTAAGAGAACTTAAGAAATTCAAGGACTTAAGGAATGATTGTTAGCTTAAGAATAAGGCCCTAGCAACACTCGAGGACGAATGTTTTTAAGGAGGGAAGATTGTAACACTCCTCAACTATACAAATTTCAACACACACTAAATATAGAATTTAACTTTTTTTAATCTTGTCTTGAGTGCATAAAAATTATACTTCTATTACGGATTTAAACCCTTGTGATTGACTTTTGAGTTACTTCTCTATTTATAAATAATTGGATATACAATTAGGAAAAATATTAATAATTTTAATATTATTAATTATTTAAAGTAGATATCGTTAATTATTAGTTAAGTAAAATTGGCTGTTGTAAGCAAAGGCTTAAAGCCTTATACAAAAAAACGTATTTTCTTTTCAAAATGCAAAAGGCTTAAAAAGCCTTATACAAAACAAAGCAAACAGAACGCTACAAACAAAGGCAACCACGAAACAGACTCACGCAACGAAAAGTTCTGGGTTTCTTTACAAATCACTAGTTATTGAACTTAGGTGTAAAAAATTCCTATTGTCAATTATCCTACAGTAGTAGTAGGTAAAGATTGAATTGTTAATTCCCTTCTTAGGGGTGAAGGGAATTAACAAGTTTCATGTTAGGGGTGAAACTCTGAAATTAATTAAAATGCACTGATTGTTATAGAATCGATTGTTTGACGGCTATAAATTGGACGGGGGCCTACGTATTGGTTCGAGGAGTTTTGAGGTGAGTTGATATAACTCTTTACTAAAGTGGTTTAAATCACAAAACCATGCATACAAGGTGTTTGATGAATTGCTTAAAAGAGTTAATATGTACTTAATTGGAGAAGGTGAGTACCTATTAGCTTAGAATTATTCTAGTTAACGTTTAGATGATTTATTATGATATATGTGCGTAAATTTTCAGATTTTTGTGTTATTCTTATATGCCATTTTCATGTTGAAAAATTCATGAAGAAGCAAGAATCTTTCGAAATACTTTTGAATGTTTATTTTATTCTTATGCCCTGCTTTACATTTAAGGATACCAGTATGAGTATGTATAAGATGTTCCAGAAAAGATTTAGACTTGAATGGTCAAGAAAGTTGAGAAGTTGATTTAGATCCTAGCGAGGTCACACAGAGCAATTTATTATTAAAGTAATTTTTTGGGAGTATCCTCTATTAGGGAGCACATGAGCCGAGGATCTCATTGCTGGGATTTGCCTAGCCAAGCTAAGGTATGATACATGAGCGCTGAGAACCATGAAGCGAGTGGCATTTCGTGGATTGGGCCTATTCGATCAGGTTGGGATCGAACCCATGCTGATCACACGGTGACTAAGACAGAAATAAGTCAGGATAGTTGGAACTCCCGAAATATAAACTGAAGTATTTTCTTTTTATTAGAAAGAAAAAGGAAGGAATTTCTTTTAGAATATTCATAAACTGCTATTATGCAATTATTTTAGAATTGTTCTAAGAAGCTTTATGTTTTCCATGCATTTAGTATCTTTGCTTGTAATGTATATTATTAAAGTCTCGTCCCCTGTCGTTGCGACTCACTGAGTACAATGGATGGTACTGACGTTCTCCTTTGGGAACTTGCGTCGGTCTGCGGTACAACGTAGGAACCAGTTTTATATGCTAGCAGGCTACGGATTAGGACTTCCCTCACTTTCAGTGCTATTGGTGAGCTCCGCCTTTGTTCGTGGAGTACTCCTTTGAGTCGTCATTATTTAGTTATTTCTTTGTTTACTTGGGGAACTGGTGAGGAAATCTCATCTCCTGAGCAGTGCGTCAGTTTATCAATAGAGACTTCATAGACACAATCGGTGGGTTAAGATTCAGGTGTTTTTGATAATAATTTTGCAGTATTTCAGTAGTTACTACGAATAAAGTTTTGGAGTTGGCTTATTTTAGATATTCAAGTTAATTAAAAGTATTTTATTAAAATATTGCCTTGTTGCATATAAGGTTTGAAGTTATAATAATTTTTAATAAGCGCAGATGGTTCGCTCAGTCGAATTTAGCAATCGTGTGCCTGCCACGGCTTGTTCAGAAAATGGGTCGTGACAATAATGGGCTTTTCCATTATCCATTTAGAAGAAAGACAAAGGACAAAGGAAAAATGACACTGTATAGCCGCTCTCAAAATAATAACCGGAAAAATATATATTTTTTGTATTCTTGTTGTATGTGTGTGTGTGTGTGTATATATATATATATATATATATATATATATATATATATATATATTCTGTATGTTATTTACAAAAATTATACAAATTTTAGACACTTTTTCGGCTACCGAATGTAAATAATTTTTGGTGCAGGCTAAAAGTGATAATACCCCAAATACAAAACGGCTGTAGAAAGAGATGATGGGGTTTCTCAAGCGGTGTCATAACTTATTTTTTCACGGTTAAAGTGAGAAAAAAATACAAAAATTGTAGGAAAAGATAAATGCAAATCCTACGCACTAAGATTGCCACGTAACTGCACCAAAGGCCTTCAATTTTATATATATATATATATATATATATATATATATATATATATATATATATATATATAGATA
>MCJB01009611.1:31271-128736 GCA_002018475.1 Nicotiana obtusifolia | reverse complement strand
ATATATATATATATATATAGATAGATAGATTATGTGCCTAAAAGGAATGCCAAAGAAGAAAAGAAAATTAAAGAAGTTTTTCCCCTATGATTGGAATCGCCAAATTCATCTTTGTAATTTCTTCATGAATATTAGATTATGATTAAACCATGTCCAAAATTCTGTTCTGCAAACTATACAATGGTTGAACTCAAAGTAGAAAATAAGAAGGGCTTTGTTGGTCCCTCCAAAGTGGTCAATGGTGATCCTTCTGATTGTGAAGGAGAACAAATGAAAGGTTTTGGTGGGACTTGCAAGGCCTCCAAACTACCTTCTAACATTTCTATTACCTTACCTATTGTTGGCCTTTGTGACGGATCTGTTTGGATGCACCACAAACCAACTAATATCATTTTCTTTGCAATCTGTTTTTCTTCATTGGTAATTGTATCTCTTACATTTAGTTCTTCATCTAGCAAAATTCGTTGATAAGCCCAACGTGGGAAGTATATTTCACTTTGATGGCTTCTTTCAGCACTGTAGTTCTTCCTTCCTCCAACCATTTCAAGAACCATCATTCCGTAACTATAAACATCAGATTTGTGTGACACACCTCCAAAATTTCTACAGAACACCTCTGGAGCTATGTAACCAATGGTTCCTCGAGCTTCTAATGTGGACATTATGCTCTCTTTTCGAGTACATAATTTTGCCAAACCAAAATCAGATATCTTGGGGTAAAAGTCCTCGTCAAGAAGAATGTTGTGAGGTTTTATGTCGAAATGCAAAATTCGTGAGTTGCATCCTCTATGCAAATACTCCAGTCCTCGAGCTATCCCTAGTGCAATTTTGTACAACATTTCCCATTCCAATTTCAAATCTTCGTCGTATATGTGTTTATCAAGAGATCCATTTGGCATGAATTCATAAATCAAAGCTTTTTCCCGACGATTCAAACAAAATCCCACCAGAGTAACTATGTTGACATGAGAAGTTCGACTGATACTTGCAACTTCGTTAATGAAATCTTCTCCATTCCCCTCAGTCGCCTTTAAGATCTTCACAGCAACGGGATGGCCATTAAGGTTACCTTTGTAAACTCCTCCATAACCCCCTTCTCCAAGTTTCTCCTTAAAGGAATTTGTCATTTTCTTAATGTTTGAATAGCTATATGCCATTGGCGCTAGCGATCCATACTGTCTCAGGAAGGCATCAACAATGTGATCTTCTGTTTTTGTCTTTTTTGTTTTCCTAAATCGGAAGAAGCACATCAAGCAGCAGGTTACGGCTATTGCAGCCCCAACCGCCGCAGATAATGCTATAAACGGACAAAAGAAGAAAAGAAGGTATTTGAGGAAACGATCAATATCACATAAACTAGTTTTGTGAAGTAAGCTTAGTCTCAAAATAGTAAATGCAGCTGCACCAACTGCTGCAAGAAGAAATGTTTATTGGAATTTTCTTGAGAATTCTTGCGTGGAGGAGGATATTAAGATAAATTAAGGTGAACAAGTTAAAAAAAATATTCACCTATTCCAAGCTTCAGACTGGTTCTGGTTCTGTTTCTTCCTGAAACGGAAACATAAAGTGATTATCTGATAAAAAAAATATAGCCCGGTGCACTAAATTACCGCTATGCGCGGGGTTCAGGGAAGGGCCGGACCACAAGGGTCTATTGTATGCAGCCTTACTCTGTATTTCTGCAAGAGGTTGTTTTCACGGCTCGAACCCGTGAGCTCTTAGTTACATGGCAGCAATGTTACCAGTTACACCAAGGCTCCCCTTCCTCCGCATTTCTACAAAAGGTTGTTTTCACGGCTCGAACCCGTGAACTCCTGGTTATATGGCAGCAATATTACCAGTTACACAAGGCTCCCCTTCAGGTGATTATCTGATACTAAACAATAATTAATGTATCTCAATAAAGTATAACCACTCAACTGCTATCACCTATGCCTTGAAACATTTTTTCCTTTGACATGATCAATACACAACAGAAAGAAAGTCATAAATAAGGGATACTTCCCTTCTTTTTTAATCTAGGAATTACGGAGATATTTTCTACTCAATGATTTAAACAAATAATTTCTAGAATTACCATGAAGGCATGTTCTTGTTTGGGGTTGGTCTTTTCAAATGCATATAAATTCATCATTGATATAACTGAAATCTTCATACTTCTGTGTATATATATTAAAACTCGGAAAGAAAACGTGAAAGAAAACGTACCGTTGCAGTGATCAAACTTTAGGGTGCCATCTTTGCAATAGCACAAAGGACTCGTTGGTTGAATTGTCGTAACCACAACGCCCCTTTGATGCCTCACACTTGCCGCACTCCGTTGCGATCCGCCAGTCCAGCACGAACCCCTCCTTCATAACCGCAATAAGTCCTCTAGTCAACTCCTCACCTATGGCCGAACCGAGTTCTCGATTCCACCCACTGTCCATCACCGCCGCCACCACTTTCTTCTCACAAATTCCAACCCAATTCAAATCATCCGGCTCATTATCCTCAATATATAAATATGACTTGTTTCCACCTGAATTTAAGCAATCTAACGAACGACCAGATGAAAACGAATTGAAACAGTTAAAATAGAAGGTAAGGTTTAGATCAAGCTCTGAATATTTCAATGGCAAATCTCCCAGAGTGAGGTTATGATGTACCCTGGGGCAAGCTGTGCTATCAAAAGCATCAATATCCACCAGGGTAAGGGAGTAGGTGATGTAATCTATGTCTTTAACGACGAAAGAAACATTTGAAATGTTAAGAATTGGATTGTTTTGAGAGCAGTGGATCCCAAATCCTGGATAACCACAGTATTGAGGGGAGGCGGAGTTGAAGCTGTCAAGTCTCCAAAAAGGATATGAAATGTTAATTCCATGGCAGATAGATGAACGGCAATATGCAAAGGACGTATCAGTATTAGCTCCACTGAAGTTGATGAAGAAAGGAAGAAGGAGAAAGACGAAGAAGAAGGAGAATAATTGACTTGGACACATGATGTTTGATGAAATGCAATACTGCGTATTGTGGTTTACATGTAACTAAGACTACTAAATATTATATTTCTTATAATTGACTTGGTCATAGAGAAATTAGTAGGAAACTTCGATTTTGGTAGCTAAATTTCTCTTCCATACCTTATAGTCAAGACAGTCCCACACACACGCACACATATATATAGGTTTGAATGTGATCGTGATTGTGATTAATAAAAAAATAATGAGAAGTTTATAATTTTGTAGTGGAATATAGAGAGGTAAAAGTGGAGATTTGAAGTTAAACCAAAAAAAGAGTATTTTGCAGCTGAATTTGTGGCCGGACATAAATTTTATTTGAAAAAATATTTGTGAAAGTTGAAGATTTATGAGTGAAAATCATTATTTCAGTTAAGATAATTTTTCAAATTAGTACTTCATTCGTATTATACGGAGTATTATTTTAAAGGCAGAATATATAAACAGACACTTAAGTTAGCTTCAGGCCTCAGCTGTCAGTTGAACACTTCAACCTATTTAATGATCATCTAGACACCTCCACTTGGCATAGGTGTATCTCGTGAACCCTCCCGCTGACGTGGCAAAATGTTTGTGTTTCACTCTTATTTGAGCGCGTGAGAGAAGCCTAAACAATATTTTCTCTTCTTTTGTAAGATTTAAATTTTCCCGAAAGAAAAATAATGTAATTAAATTGATCTTTTTATGTGAGCCCCACCCTACCACTCATTTCTTTCTTAAGAAAGTTGGCAATGAAAAAAATTTTAAAAAATTACTTTTTAAAAGAAATATGTGTCATTCGCTAATTTATTTATTTGATACATCATTCGCGGTTGCAATTCACGTATGTGGTCCGTTGGCTCCAGTTGTCCACAAGATACAGTACGAGCGAGTTAAGGTGTCTAGATGATCATTAGGTAAGTTAGAGTGTTTAACTGGCAGCTGTGGCCAACTTTAGGCGTTTGTTTATGTATTATGCCTATTTTAAATACTGAAGTTTAGTATTTATCAATACTGATGACTATTTACAAAGCCTAAAATTCAGTATCTAAAAAACCAAAGCAACTATTTATGCCCAAACCGCCCGTAAATCTTTGATAAGTTATTGAAGTATCATCTTACAAGATTCTAAGAAGATGTCGCTTCAACCTTCCTTACAAATTTCATCAATTTTCTCACAGTATTTCACTTTGTACATCAATTGAACATATAGGAGTAATCCTCTTTTCAGGATGTCTTCCATTTCAATGGATTTTTCTTTCACAAGTTAGAATCATGACTATTCTTTCAATCCTTCTTTACCCCCTTTTTCATTTTGTAGGCCATCGTTTCTCTCTATATATACTCACTAACTCACGTGACTGGGAACTAAACCAGCACATTGAATATTTAATTTTTTTGGCAAGATATTATAGGTACTGTACTTTTCATTTTTATGTAGCAAAATCGTTTTCTTCTCTTATCCCCTTAATATTTGTTATGTTTACTTTCATTGTGCTAAAAGGTCTGGTCTCCTTTAAGAAAGATTGACGAAAATCGATAGATATTGCTCGTTAAATTGTAGGCATGAGATCATGTTAGTATAATAGCATTTTATTATTAAAATAAAATATGTCATAATTTCCACTACTCCACGATGTAAAAAATAGTCATAACTCTTTTGTAACACTTCTCCCATATTCAAATACGTTAACCATTATCCCATGTTCTCTGTGATATCATAACTTATTACCCCACTTTCTTCTAATTTAATTCAAGGAAAAATTCACCTATAAATAGGAGTCTTTCTTCCATAATTTGGTGTGAGAAATAATTGTAGAGTGTTTCAATAAAGTGAGGTTAAAGTTGAGAAAGACGAAGAAGAGAGTTTTTTACTTTTGTTGAAAGAAGGTGTTCATCTTGGTGGAGCTTTGGACTTAACAACTTGTCTAGAGTTTGTTCGAGTCATATGGCGTGATCGGGCTGTTGTATCCTGGGAGAGAGAAGTCAAGAGGATTACTGTTGGACCAGTGAAGACTTTGCTGCAGTGGGTTTGAATCTCTTTAAAGAGAGCGAGATATCCGCACCTCAGCCCGAAGATATTTTATTTTCTTCATTTTATTTTTCAACTGTAATTGTATTTTCACCAACAATTTTAAGGAGATTCAATATGGCTACAGTTGAAAAATCCGCATATATCAAGGTGGGAGATCTCAAAAAGCCATTTCGTTTCAACAATACTCATTTCAAGATATAGAAGGGTAAAGTACTTTTTTATTTGAGTCTTCTCAATGTTTCTTTCGTTTTAACTCTGAAGAATCCAAGCAAAGTAGACAACTCCATGGTGATGATGAGCTAATTGCCCTTCAAGAAAAAATTGAAAAATACAACAATGATTTATACAAGTGTTGATATTATCTTCTTAAATTTCTATCTGATAATTTTTATGATTATTATGATAGAACTTACTCTATTGCAAAAAAATTTGGAGAGCATTGCAAAGTAAGTATGAAATCGAGGAGGCAAGTGCGAAAAAATATGCTGCTAGCAGTTTTTTTCGTTTTCAAATGGTGGAAAATAAATCTGTAGTAGACCAAGCTCAAGATTTCATAATGATCCTTGGAGAGCTCAGGTCCGAAGATATTAAATTGGAGACAACCTTATTGTTTGTGGCATAATAGATAAGCTTCCACCTTCATGGAAGGAATTTCAAAAAACTATTCGCCACAAACAAAAGGAAATTTCACTTGAGACGTTGATAATGCGGATTCGCATAGAAGAAGAGGCAAGAGGCCAAGATGCACCTATGCAATCGGAAGAGAGCACTCCACAACCCGTCACTACAAAAGTAAATTTAATCACTTCAAATAATATTACTCCTGAAACTCACAAAAATACTTCTTTGAAGCCGAAAAAGAAGACTTTTAAGAAAAATTATGGTAGACCTCCCAAGAAGAATAATAATGCAAACAACCAAGCACAGAATCAACAAGTTCAAATTGTGAAACCATGCTTTGTCTGTAGCAAAAGTGGGCATATTGCTCGATTTTGCAAATTTCAGAAACGTGGTCCTACACCACAGGCAAGCGTTACCGAAGAGTCACTTGTGGTGGTGATAATAGACATTAACATGGTAGAAAATATTGATGGATAGTGGGCTTGGAGCAAACCATCATGTTTGCTATGATAGAGATTGGTTTAAAGTATATACTCCGTTTGAGGAGCCCAAAATCATCATGCTTGGTGATTCTCATACAACCCAAGTGCTTGGAAAGGGAGAGGTCGAGTTGAAGTTTACTTCAAGAAGAGTAATAACGTTGAAAGATGTACTTTATACTCCTTCAATGAGACAAAAGTTGATGTATAGTTTTCTTTTCAACAATGCAGGCTTCAAACAAATTATTGAGAGTGATTAATATGTAATAATGAAAAAGGGCATTTTTGTGGGTAAGGGGTACTGATCTCGTCCAATTTCACTCCTCTATTCGAGGTTATGAAAACGGTCGATGCAATAGCAATACCCAACAAGAATCGGAGTCGAATTCCGTAGGGAGCTATATGTATGAGAGTAGTATATATCTTAGCGTGTGAGTTTGTATATCTAAATTTGCACTTCAGCAAAAATTGGTTGTTTTAAAGTTTAACTACACTACAATTGCAATTTAAGAAATAAAACTAGAAGATATTTTTATTGTTTTTCAAATGTTGTAAAAAGTCTAGGGGTATGACATTCGCCTAGGTGTTTGCCTAACGGGTTATATACTTTAAAACTTATTTTATTGGTCGGGGTATATTATAGCTATCAAAACTTGGCTACCCACTCAATACCTCTCGGTCAGAGAGTGATGTTGCCCAATTTGGCTTTCTCAAGTCCAAATGGGTATTGAACAAAATAATTGATAAAAAGCTCAAGTCGGATTTTACTATCTCTAGGTTCAATCCTTTAATTGGGTTTATCAATCTCTCGATTGACCCAATTTCTTGCTAGCAAGGTTTTCCTAAATTAAGTCTCTCTTTCTCAAGTAGAGACCAAGTCAAACAGGCATGAACTAATGTTTGCAACCATTAATTCTTCAAATAAAAGCAAGAACAAGGCTAAATAATAAACACCCAACCATAAACAAGCAATAAATCAAACACCCATTAAGTTTACACACTAGGGTTGGGTTACAACCCTAGTGAAAATCTAGCTACTCATACTTAAAATGAAACAAATAGGAGAAGAATGATAATTAAACCCATATTGCTAATTAAAATGATATACTCTATGTTCAAAAAGCTCAAAATAGCAAAAACTACTAAAAAGGATAAAAGAAAACTGCTACACTAGCAGCTGATGTTCCAAGATTTGACCTAAAAATGTGAAACTTGTCTATTTATACAAGGCTAGAAATTTCGAAAAAAAATACCTTCCGAAAGTTCTGCGGCTGCACAATTTCATGTGCGCTCCGTACTTTTCTTCAACTTGACAGGATTGGAAGTCTGCGGCCGCATAATTCTGAACAGCGGTCGCAATGCACTAGTTCTGCGGTCCGCACTTTTAGATGTGCGGCCGCACCTTACTCTTCTGCGATCCGCACTTTTACATGTGCGGCCGCATAACTCTTCTTCTGTGGCCGCACAATTATTGTGCGGTCCGCACTTCTGATGGTCTTGAAATGCAAACTCTCTGAACTTTGCTCTGACCCAGCTTTTGCCGCCGCACAATTCATGTGCGGACCACACTTTGCACCATTCTCTGATGGATTTTTCTTCATCATCTGCGGCCGCAGATGATATTCTGTGGTCCACACTTATGAGTTTGTTTTTGCCTTTGTTTTTCCTTGAGTTCAGATTACTCCTTCTTGAGTTGGATTTCATCTCGAGAGTTCATCTTCCAATATTCTTGCAATTAAGCACATTTTATCAGTTTTCGGGAACACAATTAAAAGCTTTGGACTATAACGAAAGCTAAAAGGCGTTAATAAGTAGTCAAAATCCCCAATTATCAACTCCCCTAAACTTAAGCTTTTGCTTGTCCTCAAACAAATGAAGTGGTTCCCACCTCCACACATTAAGAGTCATTTCAGCAAATCAAAGTGAGTTATTCACACATCAATTGAGACCAACAATTACCCACAGCATTTATGATTATCAACAAGGCAACAAGTTAAACTTTTAAGCATAAATAGTTCTAACGTGACAGCATCAAGAGTTGACTTTATTCATAAAGGAAGCTCACTCTTTCATGTAAGTCATTGTGGATCCCAAACTCCTCATCCTTTACTCTCTGTTTGCCTATCTCACTTAAGAATTTTAGCACTCAATCCAAAGATTTGTGAAAGGTTCGCTCATCTCTGTCAAAAGAATGTCGCAACTACGGCTTTAAGTACCATAGGCTTGCCCCTCATGTAAATCACCACTAATGTAAGCTCACTCGGCTTGAAATCACGTTGGGCTTTTTCGGAATGTGATGAAGGCTTTTGGGCTAAGGTTGGATATGCTATTATAGAACGGGTTCAATTTGTCTTAAGCACTCCATTTTCTTTTCTCGGCTCATGCTTTGCCAATTCTTTGAGGCATTGTCTTTTCCTTAGGGGAACTAGAGAGACTTAACATCACTTTTTCTTGGTCATGATATTCAATTTCTCCTTATTTGATTTCTCCATGCTTTGCATCATTACTTTTCTTTGAATCCCTTTCAACTCTTCAACTCATTCACTTTCCTTTTGCATTTTTCTTTTTGTTCTTTCTTTTCTTGCCTTTCCTTCTCTTCATTTCTTTTCTCTTTTCTTTGGTTACCATTCTTGTGGGAATCAACTCGTTCTTATTATTGGTGAACAGAGTTATGCCCCCTTTTTAGGGACACATGGCACAGGAGAAGTCCACGAACTGTCGGTAATAAGGCAGACCACCCCGGCATCCAGCCATTTGTTAATCTCCTTCTTGACCACGTATTGCATGGGTTCATTGAGTCTCCTTTGATGTTCAATGGAGGGTTTTGCATCTTCCTCCAAGTTAATCTTGTGCATGCGAAATGCGGGGCTTATTCCCCGAATATCCACCAAAGTCCACCCAATAGCTTTCTTCCTCTTGTGGAGCACCATAAATGTAGAGTCAACCTGCATGTTAGTCAAACAAGAGGAAAGAATAACCGGTAAAGTAGAACAAGGGCCTAGGAATTCATACCTGAGGTGTGGAGGCAATGGCTTCAACTCCAAGATAGGAGGCTCTTCAATTGAAGGCTTTGTATGAGGAGTTTTCCTATTCTCAAGATCCAAGGAAAGTTTTCGGGATGCATAGTTGTACAACCCCATTCCTAGTAACGAATTAACACATTTCATGAAGCCATCCATCTCGTCATCATCAAAATTGAGCAAGACGGCCTCCAATATATCACCCACATTAATCGTGGCACTTGTATCATCACTAATAAAATCGGTCACCAAGTCCACGAATGAACACACTTCATTGCTATTCGGTTGCCTCATAGATTTGCACACATGGAACACCGTCTTTTCATCACCCACCCAGAAAGTGTCTTCTCTGGCTTCCACATCAACAAGAGCCTTCCCCGTAGCAAGGAAAGGTCTTCCAAGAATAATCAGTGCCTCATAGTCCACTTGACAATCAAGAATAACAAAGTCCGTAGGGAGAATGAACTTATTGACACGAACCAATACATCTTCAACCACCCCCAACGGTCTCGTCATTATACGATCAGCCATTTGTAATATCATAGATGTGGGTCTTGGTTTCCCAATTCTCAAGGTCTTGGATATCGAGTAGGGCATCAAATTGATACTCGCCCCAAGATCACAAAGAGCTTTGGAAACCTCGGCACTTCCAATGGTGCAAGGGATTGTGAAAGCACCGGAATCTTCCAACTTTGGAGCCATTGAATGCACAATTGCATCACTTGGTGTGACTTTGATAGTTTCAAAATTCATCAACCGCTTCTTTGTCACTAATTCCTTCATGAACTTCGCATATCCGGGCATTTGCTCCAAGGCTTCAACTAATGGCACATTTATCGAGAGACTATTCATCATATCAATGAACTTTTTAAATTGATTCTCGCCATTTTTATTGGTGAGCTTTTGAGGATATGGAGGAGGTGGCTTAGGAATTGGTGCTTTAGCCTTTTGTACTACTCGTTCCGGTTTGTCAATTACATGCTCCCTAGATGGGTTCACTTCCTCTTGAGTCTCGTCCACCGTGTCATCAATGTCAATCCGCACTTTATCATTATCTTGCACCACATTGGTTGGGATCTCCTCTTCTTCTACCACTTGCTCATCATTCATAAGTTGCCTTTGACTTGAGGTGGGTTCATTCTCTTCCACTTCTTGTAGTAACGGCCATGGCATGTCCCGTATTGTTCCCACTCTTCGGGTTCACCACCGTGTCACTTGGTAGTGCCCCCTTAGGACGAGAATTTATTTGACCCATTTGCACCTCCAGATTGCGGATCAATGTGTTATGTGAAGCAAGTTGGGCATCGAAATCGGCATTCTTGTCCATCATTTGTTTGAACATGTTCTCGATATGGCCCATTTCATTGTTGGACGAACTAGGAGCATGGAAAGGATAAGGGGGTGGGTTGCTCGGTTGTTGAAACATCGGGGGCCTTTGAAAACCCAACCCCCGATTTTCTTGATCGTTGTTCCACCCGCCTTGGTTGTTGCCTCCCCAATTGCCTTGGTTATTATTGTTATGCCAATTCCTTTGGTTGTTGCTTCCACTCTAACTTCCTTGATTGTTGTTATTCCAATTGTCTTGATTGTTTCCACCACTCCAATTACCTTGATTTTGAGAATTCTAATTGCCTTGATTGTTTGAAGGTCTCTATTGTTGTTGACTAGGGCCTTGGTAGTTGTTTCTTTGTCCTTGAAAATTGTTCACATATTGGACCTCTTCTTCTTGGTCATTGTAAGAATCACCTTATTAAAATCCACTATCATCTTGCACAAAATTATCCACGCTTTGTTGCACTTGCGGACTTCTTGTTCTTCGCTTGTTCACCATCATATTTACTCCCTCCATTCCATTGATTGCCTCAGGTTTTGCACTTGCTGAAGTTGAGCCTTTATCAATTGGTTCATGGTGGTTGTCAACTCGGCTATAGCTTGTCCATGGTCATGTAACTCTTTATGGAGAAGAATCACATTGGGATCACCTTGTAGAATATTGGCTCTAGATTGTCACGCCGATGAAGTATCTGCCATATCATCCAAAATATCACATGCCTCCGCATAAGGCATAGTCATGAAGTTCCCACTGCCAAGAAGTTGATTCACTACATATTAGTTGGTGGTATTGATCCCTCGATAGAAAGTTTGTTGAATCATGTTCTCCATCATATCGTTGTTGGGGCACTCTTTCACCATTATGCTATACCTTTCCAATATCTCATGTAGTGGTTCATTGGGCTCTTACTTGAATGCTAGAATTTCACCCGGAAGAATAGCCATGTGCCAGGGAGAAAAGTACTTAGAAATAAATTTCTCCACTAGTTCATCCCAAGTATAAATGGAACGATTTGACAAATGTTCCAACCAATCTAAAGCTTTTCCCCGTAGAGAGAAGAGAAAAATCCTTAGCCTCAAAGCATCCTCGGAGACATTTGTTTGTTTGCTCCCCCAACACGTATCAACGAAACCCTTCAAGTGTTTATATGCATTTTGACCCGGTGCACCGGTGAAGAACCCTCGCTGCTCGAGCAAAGTGCGCATCACGTTAGTTATTTGGAAGTTGCCCGCCCTAATATGGGGAGGGACTATAGCACTTGCATACCCTTCATTCAGCAACACCCAGTGTGGAGCCGCTCAAGGTGGAGGTGGGGGTGGAACGGGAATATTGTCTTGAGGCACTCGGCCTCGTCTATTGGCTTGAGGTTTAAGAGGGACCTCATCCATGTGATCATCTTCAATGTCCACATCCCTCAAAGCTACGTTTCCGAGTTCGTTGTTTGCCATGATTGCACCTACACTACACATATGTTAGTAACAAGGAAGGAAAAGAAGATATTCTCAAAAACACACCTAAATATATAGCTAACACCATTTTTAGCTCCCAGGCAACGGCGCCAAAAATTGATCTCGTCCAATTTCACTCCTCTATTCGAGATTATGAAAACGGTCGATGCAATAGTAATACCCTACAAGAGTCGAGGTTGAATTCCGCAGGGAACTATATGTATGGGAGTTAGTAGTATATATCTTAGCGTGTGAGTTTGTATATCTAAATTTTCACTTCAACAAAAATTTGTTGTTATAAAGTTTAATCTAAACTACAATTGCAATTTAAGAAATAAAACTAGAAGATTGTTTTTGTTGTTTTTCAAATGTTGTAAAAGGCCTAGGGGTATGACCTTCGCCTAGGTGTTTGTAAACTTCAAAGCTTGTTTTACTGGTCGGGGTGTATTATAGCTATCAAAACTCGGTTACCCGCTCAATACCTCTTGGTCAGAGAGTGATGTTTCCCAATTTGGCTTTCTCAAGTCCAAATGGGTATTGAACAGAACGGTTGATAAAAAGCTCAAGTTGGGTTTTGCTATCTCTAGGTTCAACCCTTTAATTGGGTTTATCAATCTCTCGATTGACCCAATTCTTGATAGCCAAGTTTTTCTAGATTAAGTCTCTCTTTCTCAAGTAGAGACCAAGTCAAATAGACATGAACTAATGTTTGCAACCATTAATTCTTCAAATAAAAGCAACAAAGCTAAAATAAACACCCAACCATAAACAAGCAATAAATCAAACACCCATTAAGTTTACACACTAGGGTTGGGTCACAATCCTAGTGAAAATCTAGCTACTCATACTTAAAATGGAAGAAATAGGAGAAGAAATAATAATTAAACCAATATTGCTAATTAAAATGATAAATTCTATGTTCAAAAATCTCAAAATAGCAAAAACTACTTAAAAGGGTAAGAGGAAACGGCTACTGTAGCAACTGATGTTTAAAGATTTGACCTAAAAATGTGAAACTTGTCTATTTATATAGGGCTGGAAATTTCGGATAAAAATGCCCTTTCGAAAGTTCTGCGACCACACAATTCCATGTTCGGTCCGCACTTTTCTTCAGCTTGATAGGATTGGAAGTCTGCAGCCGCATAATTCTGAACTGTGACCGCAATGCACTCTTTCTGCGGTCCGCACTTTTACATGTGCAGCTGCACCTTGCTCTTCTACGGTCCGCACTTTTACATGTGCGGCCGCACCTTGCTCTTCTGCGGTCCGCACTTTTACATGTGCGGCCTCACAACTCTTCTTCTACGGTCGCACAATTATTGTGCGGCCCGCACTTCTGATGGTCTTGAAATGCAGACTCTCTGAACTTTGCTCTGACCCAACTTTTGCGCCGCATAATTTATGTGCGGACCGCACTTTGCACCAGTCTCTGATGGATTTTTCTTCATCACCTGCAGCCGCATATGATATTCTGCGGTCGCACTTTTGAGTTTTGTTTTTGCCTTTTTTGTCCTTGAGTTCAGATTACTCCTTCTTGAGTTGGATTCCATCTCGGGAGTTCATCTTTCAATATTCTTGCAATTAAGCACATTTCATCAGTTTTCAGGAATGCAATTAAATGCTTTTGGACTTAAACGAAAGCTAAAAGGAGCTAATAAGTAGTCAAAATTTTCACTTATTAGGTATGCATGTGATGGGATGTTCAGTTGAATGTTGAAATGAATAAAACTTCTTCTTGTTCTGTTTATATGCTTTCCTCTACTAATATTTGGCATGCACGTTATGTCATATTAATAATCGTTATGTGGGAATCATGAGTAGTTTAGGATTAATCCCAATGATTAAAAAAAAAATGTAAGGCTTGTAATAAAGTTAAAATATCTAAAAGGCCTCATTTCCAAGTTGAAAGAAAAACGGAATTGTTAGAATTAGTTCACACTGATATTTGTGAACTTGGAGGAATTTTAACTCGTGGAGGAAATAGATATTTTATCACTTTTATTGATGTTTTCTCTAAGTATACATATTTTTACTTGATGAAAAATAAAAGTGTTGCGTTTGAAAATTTTAAAAATTATCTTCATGAGGTTGAAAATCAATTCGGTAGAAAATAAAAAGAATTAGAAGTGATAGAGGCCGTGAATATGAGTCTAATGAATTTAATTCTTTTGTTAGATCATTTGAAATAATTCATGAAACTACTCCACCTTATTCTCCTGCATCAAATAGTGTGGCCGAAAGAAAAAATAGAACTTTGGTAGAGTTAACTAATGCCATGCTTATTGAGTCAAATGCACCTTTAAATATGTGGGGTGAAGCTATTTTGACTGCATGTTATGTTTTGAATAGGGTGCCTCATAAGAAAACAAAATTGACACCATTTAAGTTGTGAAAAATCAAAAACCAAATTTGGGTTATCTTAGAGTTTGGAGTTGTGTAGCCTATGTTAGACTAATGGATCCTAAATTTACGAAATTGGGTAAAAACAAGTTACCACTTGTTCTTTTCTTTGTTATGCTTCTAATAGTACGGCCTATAGATTTTTAAATCTTGAAGAGAATATAATTATAGAATACGGTGATGTTTTTTTCGTGAAAATAAATTTCCATTTGAGTTTAAAAATAGTGGGGGTCAACGAGATAAAGATAAATTTTTTGTCTATGCTTAGTTCTACTTCTATTTCGCAAAATGAAGAAAATGATGCTTTTGAGTTAAGAAGAAGTAAAAGAGCTAGAATAGAAAAAAAAATTTTGGTCCTGATTTTATGTTTTTAATATTGAAAATGATCCTCTTACTTTACAAGAAGCTTTATTGTCACCTGATGCTATCTTTTGGAAAGAGGCTGTAAATGATGAAATGGAGTCACTAATTTCTAATAAAACTTAAAAGTTGGTTGATTTACCACCAGGTTGTAAAACAATTGGGTGCAAATGGGTCCTAAGGAAAAAGTTAAAATCGGATGGATCCGTTGATAAGTATAAGATTAGATTAGTTGCTAAAGGTTTTAAGCAACTAGAAGGCCTAAAATTTTTTGATACTTTTTCTCCGGTGACTAGAATTACATCCATTAGACTTTTAATTGTTGTTGCTGCAATTTTTGATTTGCATATTCATCAAATGGATGTAAATACTATTTTTTTAAATGGGAACCTAAATGAAGAAATTTATATGAATCAATCAGAGGTTTTATAGAAGCAAGCCAAGAAAGTAAAGTGTGTAAACTTACTAATCCCTATATGACTTGAAACATGCACCTAAGCAATGATATGAAAAGTTTGATTCCTACATAATTGAAAATAATTTTAAATCAAATGAGTGTGATAAGTGCATTTATCATAAGTCTTGAAATAATTCACATGTAATTGTTTGTTTCTGTGTTGATGATTTGTTAATATTTGGCTCTAACATGAATGTTATTAGAGAAACTAAAAAGCATGCTTAGTAGTCATTTTGACATGAAATATTTGGATGAGGCAAATTCATTCTTGGAATGAAAATAACTAGAACATGTGATGGAATTTTTCTTGACCAGTCACATTATGTTGAGAAAATCTTGAAAAAACTATAATTTTATTGATTGCAAGCATGTGATTCAAATGTTCACTTATTTCCTCTACAAAGTGACAATGATGTGATAAATCAAAAGGAATATGCTAGCTTAATTGGAAGCTTGAGATATGTGGCTGATTGCACTCGAGCGGATATTGTATACGCAGTAGGAGTACTTAGCAAGTTTACAAGCAAGCTAGGTAATGAACATTGGCATTCCATAGCAAGAGTTATGAGGTATTTACTAGGTACAAAAACTTATGGCTTATTTTTAAAAAAAATCATGATGTACTTGAAAGCTTTTCTGATGAAGATTGGAACACTTTATTTGGTGATTCTTATTCTATTACATGTTATATTTTTACTTTGGGAGGTGGTGCTATTTGTTGGAAATCGAAAAAGCAAACAATAATTGCTAACTCTACCATGGAGACTGAGCTAATTGCTTTAGCTTCAGCTAGTGAGGAAGCGAATTGGTTGAGAGATTTATTATTTCAAATTCCTTATTTTGAAAAACCAATTCCTCCAATTTTAATTCATTGTGATAGCACCGCTGCAATTGGTAGAGTACAAAATCGTTATTACAATGGTAGATCCAGACCTATAAGGAGAAAACACAGTACTATGAGATCATATTTGACAAGTGGTACCATTAATGTTGACTATGTTAAATCTTATGATAATCTTGCAGATCCACTGACTAAGACCTTAGTAAGAGAAAGGGTCTAGAGCACATTGAGGGGATGTGATTGAAGCCCATAAACTCATAAGTCATATATGAGGAAACGCAACCTGGGGACTAGAGATCCTATAACCAGATTCAATGGGAAGAACGAATCATATGATGGCTTGGTTTGAAATGCACTATTTTTATTATCATTCCATCCCTATGATGTGAGTGCATTTATCCTGTAATGATTTGCGAGTTTGAGTTTTATTCACTCTTAATGAAAATTTGTAGCTCGTATGAGTGAGGTGTTAGAGTTACAGGAGCACCCTTGACATATTTCACCTATGTGAGTGTGGAAGTAGGCCGTTTTCTATGAGAATTGGGCTTGTTCTCAAAAAAACTCATGAAAACCGGGAAACACAAGGCTGTAATGTGCTGGCTAATAAAGCTCATATCAACACCTTGATTATTATGTGTAAGCAGTGAAAATTTATTTCCCTAAAGCAGTCATAGTTCAAATCTGAGACCACTACTGACTCTGGAGTAAAGATCGTTGTTTTGCTAAGTGGAGATTCAATACATAGCACAACTTCATTATGCATGATAGTCTCTCTTCAACTGGTAAAATCTCTTATTTAAATATTAAAATGAGTGGGTAAATGATAGTATAATAGCATTTTATTATTAAAATAAAATATGCCATAACTCCTACTACTCCATGATGTAGAAAATGTTCATAACTTTTTTGTAACTCTTCTCCCTTGTTCTACCACTAATTACATAATAATTTAACCATTATCCATGTTCTCCATTATTTTATCTTATTACCCCACTTCTTCCAATTTAATTCAAGGAAGAATTCCTACACCTATAAATATGAGCCTTTCTTCCATAATGTGGTGTGAGAATTAATTGTAGAGTATTTCAATAAAGTGAGGTCAAAGTTATGAAAGAAGAATAAGAGAGTTTTTTACTTTTGTTGAGGGAAGGTGTTCATTTTGGTGGAGATTTGGACTCAACAACTTGTCCAGAGTTTGTTCGAGTCATACGACGTGATCGGGCTGTTGTATCCTGGGGGACACAAGTCAAGAGGATTACTGTTAGACCAGCGAAAACTTCGCTGCAGTGGGCTTGAATCTCCTTAAAGAGAGCGAGATATTCGCGCCTCAACCTAAAGATATTTTATTTTCTTCATTTTGGTTTTTAACTGTAATTGTATTTTCACCAACAAATCAAATAAGACAAGAATCAATATAACACATCAATTACTCAATCATATAAGCATCAATGTCAAACTAGTTGGACTATGCTATATCAAGTACTAAGGCTTAATTTAGCTGTGACAGCAGACTAAAGGGCTTATAACTGCCAGGTTATACAGTTAAGTCAAAAAATAAATAAATAAAAAGTTTCTACCTTTCATTGAGAATTCGCCACATTTTTGTAACTCTAATGAATATTAGACTGTTAATATATTCCAACATTGTACCAAAGTATTGTCAATTATACAAATTCTGAGGCTGTAGACTCAAACGTTGAACTCAAAGGAGAATTTGAGAAGGCTTTTGCTGCAGGTAGCTCCAAAATGGTCAACGACGATCCTTCTGATAGCGAAGGAGAAAATACGTAAGACTTTGGTGGTATTTGCAAGGCCTCCAAACTACCTTATAACATGTCAATTACCTTACCTGTGGCTGGCCTCTGGGAGGGGTCAGTTTGAATGCACCACAAGCCCACTAGTATCATCTTCTTTGCAATAAGTTCTTCTTCGTTGGTCGTCATGTCTCGTATATTTTGGTCTTCATCTAGCACAACGCGACGATAAGCCCAACATGGAAAATATATTTCACTATTATGGCTTCTTTCAGCACTGTAGTTCCTTCTTCCTCCAACTATTTCGAGAACCATCATTCCGTAGCTATAAACATCAGATTTGTGTGAAACTCCTCCGAAATATCTACAGCACCTCTGGAGCAATATAACCAACGGTTCCTCGAGCTTCTAATGTGGACATTATGCTCTCTTTTCGAGTACATAATTTTGCTAAACCGAAATCAAATACCTTGGGGCAAAAGTCCTCGTCCAGAAGAATGTTGTGAGGCTTTATGTCGAAATGCAAAATTTATGAGTTTAGCCCTCTATGCAAATATTCCAGTCCCCGAGCTATCCTAAGTGAAATTTTATACAACACCTCTCAGTCCAATCTATAGTCTTCTCTGTAAATGTGTTTATCAAGAGATCCATTCGGCATAAATTCATAAATAAGTGCTTCTTCCCGACGATTCAAACAAAATCCCCAACAGAACCACAACGTTGACATGAGAAGTTTGACTGATGCTTGCAACTTCGTTAATGAAATCTTCTCCATTCCCCTCGCTCGCTTATAAGATCTTCACAGCAAAGGGATGGCCGTAAAGGTTACCTTTGTCGACCCCTTCATAACCCCCTTCTCCAAGTTTCTCTTTAAATGAACTTGTCATTTTCCTAATGTCTGAAGTAGATATATGCCATTAAGGCTGTTAAGTGGTCCGGGCCCGGGTCTCGCGGGCCGGTTCAAACGGGTCTGGGCCTTAGTGGTGCAAAAGCCCACCACGGGCCGGTCCGGACCAAGGAGCCCACGAGCTCGGGACCGTTTGGCCCGGGACCGCCAAGCGGGCCTGGGCCGGGCCCAACGGCTATTTTTCAAAAAAAAAATTAAGAAAATGGCCAACGGCCAGATTTTTAAAATCTAGCTGTTGGCTTCAATTTTTGCCCGTTTTATGTTCAGAAAAATAGCCATTTGACCCCCAAACTTTGTTTTAACCCCAAACTTTTTATAAATACACTTTTTACCTATTCTCAACTATAAATACCCCCTCATTCTTTCATTTTTACTCACAAATTCATCAATCTCTCTCAATCTCTCTCTAACTTTCTTCCATAATTGCTTGCTTTGTTATTGTAATTTCGTGAAAAATTGTGAAGTTGGTGAATTGAAGTATTTAAGTCTTCAAGTCTTCAACAATATTCAATTTTCAAGAAGTTGTTTGTCATTTCGGTAAACTCATTCCAACTCTTTAAGTTTTAATATTATTGTTCTGTTTGTTTTATTTAGTATAATTATAATTAATATGGATTTTTCTTTGAAAAAAATATTTGGTGGTAAGGGTAAGGGAAAATCAAAAATTGGTGAATCTAGTTGCCAAGCTACTACTCCTCCCCTTGTTACCCGTCCTCCTCCATTTGTTATTCTTGATAGTGATAACCCTTGTTTTCAGTTTTCGAATAGTCAATTTTGCCATGATGTTGCACCGGGTCAACCATTAGATGAAGAAATTATGAACGCTCTTTATCCTAATCAAACTATATTTGAAAATGATGCGGAAAATGATGATTTAGATGAAATACAGCTGGATTTAGATGATACACCTACTAGTCCTATTAATAACCCAACTGATGCCCCGCCTGACCCTCCTGTAGTAACCCCTACATTTAATAGAAGACCTGTTAAACGGGCCAAAACATCTCTTGTTTGGCATTTTCTTACTCAATTAAGAGAAGAAAATAAGGCTAAGTGCAAACTTGTAGGTCTTTGTTGGCTCATAAATTTACTGGCAACCGTAGCGGTACGGGTAGTTTGACTAGGCACATATTGAAACACCCTAGAGATAAACAAAGATATTTACAAATAAAAGCTACGGAAGAGGGACGAGTGTAGATAATGCAGTTCACCCTAGTGCATGTTCAAATCTAGTTCAACCGGGAACTAACACTGTTACAGGTGGAATTTTATATTACGATCCAAATAAGGATCGTAAAGAATTAGCAAAAATGGTAACTGTTATGTGCTTACCATATAGTTTTCCTTCTAACCCCCATTTTGTGCAATATATTAGAAAAGTTTATAATCCTACTTATAAAGGATGGCCTCGTGCAACTGTAAAGGACGATATTTATAAATATAAACACGAATATGAACAATATTTGCGATATTTATTTACTCATATAGATTGTCGCATTGCTAGTACTACGGATATAGGTAGAAGTGCCAATGACTGTGATTATCTAACCGTTACAAGTCATTGGATAGATGAGGACTAGATAATGCAAAAGCGCATTATTGCCTATAGAATTATTAACTCACGCCACACAAGTAAATTTATTGCCAACACAGTAGCAGATATTTGTAGATATTTTTGTATTATAGATAAAATAATGTCTGTTACAATGGATAATGCTTCTAGTAACACTAATGCAATAGGCTTGCTTACAAATACATTAAATCCTGTATTTAATAATATTTTTCATGTTAGGTGCATTTGTCATATTTACCATTTAATTGTTGGTGATGGTATGAAAGTGTTAAATGTAGAAATTGAAAAGGTAAAAATGGCTCTTAATTGGCTTTTTTACTCAAACCGTAGAAGTAGATTTAGAGAATATTTTAAAAAATGTGATGAATTTGGCCTTAGGGAAAGAAAGGTTCCTAAACCTTGTCCAACTAGATGGAATTACATGTATGAAAGTCTAGTTGTCGCCTATGAATATAGAAACCCAATTAGCGCAACCTATAATGCTCGTGTAGGTGATGGTGATGATGACGATGACGAGCACCTTACTAATCAAGACTGGACTAACGTTAAAATTCTTGTAGATTTTTTTAGAACAATTTCATGTTGCAACAAACGAATTATCTGGTCAGTACTATCCTGCTATTTCTAATTGTTTAGTTTATATTGCTGCACTTGCAGATTTATTTTCTCAATTTTCAGAGGGTGGGGTAATTTATGAACATGCTATTAATTCTATGAAATCTAAGTTTAAAACATATTTTTTCCCTATCCCCCCTATTTTTGGCGTTGCTGCACTGTTAAACCCAACAATGAAATTAGGAGGTCCAAACTTTTGGTATTCTAAAATTTATAACTCTTTATCTCTTTCGCCTGAGGAATATGCTACACTTGGAGATGCACAATCTCAATTAAAATAAATGCACAAACAATTTATAATACCTATCAAACTGCCTTAGATCATGCTAGACCCAATATTCCAACTCCTACTTTGCCTACTTCACGATCATCTAAAAGAACTGCAGGCCTAAAAGCCCTCAGTGCTTGGACGGAGTTCAGGGGTTCCCAAGGTGAGAATATTGGTGATTGTTCACAACTAAATGAGCTTCAAGTGTATTTGTCATAGGGACTTGAATCAGAGAATCCCGACGGCTCATTCGACGTTTTGGAATGGTGGAAGGACAAACAAAAACACTATCCGGTTCTTTCAAGGATGGCTCGAGATATTTTAACCGTTCAAGCTTCAACAGTGGCATCGGAGAGCGCTTTCAGTCAAGCGAGACTTCAAATTGGTGATCATAGAGCGTCGATGAGGGAGAGCTTGGAAAAAGCAGTACTCTTCAGAGATTGGATCCGTTCAGAAAGAAGAAATTTTGGACTTGCAGAATCACAACCGGATATAGACGAGGCTTATGAAAAAATGCTAGCGGAACTTGCGCAGGATGCGGCTTCGCCCGGAAGCGGTGATGAACAAGCCTCTTTTCTATCACCACCAATGGAAATTCCTCCGGACCTTGAAGGATTTATGAGATTTGTTAGAGATAATACATAGACTAATATGTAACTTGTATTTTGGCACATCTTCCTTAGATTTTTTTCCTTTTAATGGTGGTATTAGTACCTTGTTGTGCTCATTCCATTG
Organism: Nicotiana obtusifolia; assembly: GCA_002018475.1. Classification (NCBI taxonomy): domain Eukaryota; kingdom Viridiplantae; phylum Streptophyta; class Magnoliopsida; order Solanales; family Solanaceae; genus Nicotiana; species Nicotiana obtusifolia. Next base: position 106,909 of record MCJB01009611.1, on the reverse strand, counting down.
GGGGAAGGAAGACTATGAAAGATAATACATAGACTAATATGTAACTTGTATTTTGGCACATCTTCCTTAATTTTTTTTCTTTTAATGGTGGTATTAGTACCTTGTTGTGCTCATTCCATTGGGGGGAGGAAGACTAAGAAAGATATTGCCATTTTTTGTTAATGTCGTAATAATAAAAAATATAAGACATTCTCTTAAATATTTCTTTGCAATTTATTTTGTGTTTAAATATGATATAGTATATATATATTATATATCTAATACATATATACAATATATACATATGTACATATATAATAAATATATATATATATATATGTGTCTAATACAGATAAACCATATATATATATATATTGCCTTGTATATATGTATGTATATATATATATACACACACACACACAATATATACAAGACTTATGTAAGGTAATATATATATATATATACACACACACATATGTCTAATACATATAAACTATATATATATTGCCTTATATATGTGTGTGTGTGTATATATATATATATAGTTTATATGTATTTAATGGAGGAAAGAGGGATAGGTAAAAGGGAAAGTTTTGGGCAATATATATGTACAATATATACTATAGATATATATTTATATAGATATATGCAATCTATATTAGTATATGCATATATAGTTTACAAGAAATTTTCCTAGATAAAAAAAAGTGGTCCGGAACCGTTTAGGCCCGTTAGGCCAGCGGGCCCGGCCCATTTAGCCCGGGACCATGTGGGCTTAGGCCCGTAGTGGGCCGGTCCCGTACAGGTGGCCCGCTAGGCCGGGACCGTTTGGCCCGAAACCGCCTTGGCCCCAGGCCCGTTTGGCCCAGGCCCAGGCCCACTTAACAGCCTTATACATATCGTGTTCATCTGTAGCCAACCCTTTTGGTCTTGCTTCAAATTTAAAGGCTTAGGATCGTTGCTTTTTTGTATTCAAGTATGATGTTGTGTGCTAAAAATGCATCACTAGTAATATATATTCTTGGCATGGGTGTGCTTGGTAAGAAAGAGAGAAAAGGGAGAGAAAAAAAGATTGGAGCTTAATATATTACTTTGAGTGTAATTTAGTAAATATAATTATGTCAAGTAATTAAATGAGGACATAACTAATAAGGTAATTAAGTTTATCATTTTACATGTATGGTAAAATATTCCTTAATCTTAACGGATACAACATTTCTCATTTCAAGAGGAAGCAGATACCCAATCAGCTCTCAGTCCAAAACACACGGGCTAAATTAGCCGGTTAGCCATTTTTCGTGAAACGAAGGATAAAAAGAAATAAAAAATTACAAAAATATAACACTTTCTGGGGTAATCTTTAACTTTTAAACTTGCGTGTTCCATGGACTGAATTTTAAAGTTAAAGTTAAAAGTTTTGTACATAGAGTAAGTTACGGGCAACACTTATTAAACTTGAACTTTTGCCCATGAAATAAGTAAAGATAAATATTCAATACCATCTACTTTGAAAGCTATTCATATATTTCACATGAAAGAAAGATTGAATTTACTCAAATATCATCTTTTTAGGTCGTTGTTTAAATTTTGCCTCCCATTTTTAAAAGTTGTGTAAATATAAGATTATCTTTTTTGAGCAATGTGAGACTTGGGTCTAGTGTTTGCTAATATAATTTTTAGTTTGCTCACAAAATATTGTATTGTGATATGATGTTTGCAACAATTTATAAAAAAAATTTAGATTGTTTTTGGTAACTATTAATTTTATTGCCAAAACTGGTTAGTACATACCCAAAAAGAGAAGAAAATATATAGATTTTTACTTAACCTTTTCTTATAAAAAATTTTAATTGCCAAAAACAATCTTTAGACCGTAGTCTAAAAGGTCATTAACGCAATATATTAAAAAAGTTTTGGTAGCAATGATACAATAAGCTTTTGATGCATTTTGACTCAGACTTCTAGTGGAGTTGAAGCTGAAAATCCTATGTGGTAGGCTGTGATTTTTGCACCTTTTGAGCCGGGTGATTTTTCACGTAAAAACCGTTGTGTTCATTTTATTGCTTGTTTACTTTATGCTTAAGGAATACGGTCAAGAACCAAGTTCTTTAGTAATTCATACCGGCACTCAAACTAACAATTGGTATAGGAGTGGGTTCTCTCATTTACACGGCTAACACCTAGAGAGGTCTTGGAAAGAAGATGAGTGCTCCGCCTGGAATTAGTGAAGGACAATCAACTACCAGACCATCCCTGTTCAATAGAAAATATTACAGTTGGTGGAAGCAAAAATGGAAGACTTCCTGACAACTGAAGACTATGAATAATGGATCATAGTGAACCAAGGTCCTTTGATCCCTACTAAACAAAATGCACAAAATGAAACAGTTCCTAAAGACCCCTTTAAGTTTGTGGCAACAGATTTCAAAATGATGGAGAAGAATGCAAAGGTTAAGAAAATTCTTATTTGTGGACTTGGTCCTAATGAGTATAATAGAATTTCTGTGTACTCTAGTGGGAAGCAGGTATGGGATACACTCGGAACTGCTCATGAAGAAACAAACCAAGTAAAGAGATCAAGGATTGATCTACTCATGAGAAACTATGAGCTTTTCTCCATGAAGGAGTCCGAGCCCATCCAGGATATGATGACTAGGTTCACTATAATAACCAATGAACTGAATTCACTTGGAAAAGGGTTTACCTCAGAAGATTTGGTTAGCAAAGTTCTAAGAATCCTTCCAACTTCATGGAAATCAAAAGTCACTGCAATCCAGGAAGCCAAGGAATTGGACAAAATCCCACTTGATGAGTTGGTTAGAAACTTAAAAATTCATGAAAGGAGAAAGATAAAACTACGCAGGAAAGAATCAAAGAAGGATAAGGCCTTGGTTCTTAAAGCGTCTGAGGATGATGAATCTGACTATAATGATCCTGATCTAGGAATGTTTGCCAAGTTCAAGAGGTTCCTGAAGAATTCCAAAAGTGCATCTAAGAGAGAGACCAATAGTAAATCCAAGCAGATCGACAAAGCTAACTATAATGGGTGCTACATGTGTGGCAAGCTAGATCACATGGTCAAGGAGTGGCCAATGTGGGAAATTGAGAGGAAGAAAGAATGAGCTGAAAAAGAGAAACGGGAGAAGATAAGAGAAAAGGGTTCCAGCAAGGAAAATATCCTAGGCAAAGGATTTACTGAAGCAATTAAGCAGGCATTCATGGCAGCATATGAGGGTAGTGAAAGTGATCAAGAGGAAGAAAAGAAGGATGAGGCTATAGCTCTCTATGCTGTGATTGATGAACACCAAGCTGTGAAGACAGAACCCCCAGTACAGCTTAGAATACACATTGGAATACCTCCTTTGTTTGATGAACACTACTATGATGAATGGAAGCTACGTATGGAAATATTTCTTCAGGCTGCTGACTTTGACCTATGGGTAATTGTCAGTCATGGACCAATTATCCCCACCAAATTGGATAGTGAAGGTAATAGGTGCAACAAAAGAGAAGAGGAATACGATGAGGAAGATCGTCAGCTAGTTCAGAAAAATACTAAAGCAAAGGACTTGCTCTACAGGAGCCTATCTAGAAACACTCTCCTCAGAGTGTCCTCTTGCATCTACGCTCATGATATATGGAGGATTTGGTAGAAGTAAATATCAAAGACCCAAGGCTTTAAACCTTGTTTAATAAAACTGCTTAGGAATAAGTGGGTTTTAATTTGGCATAAATTGATTGTTTTTAATCACAACTCTTTTATATTTGGAAAAATCATAAAGAGGAAATATTACCCAACTATTGGAAAATATTGGGTGGTCAATTAGACATCAATTACATATCAAAAGATTCTTCCGTTAGAAATATATCATATTGACATCCATAGCATTACACTTCATTAAGGGGGACACAGCCTTGGTTTCTTTAATCATATTATTCATATTCTCAATATTGCAATTAGATTTTATTTAAAACTAAATTTAATTCGCACTTTTGTTACGATTACCTGGATAGAATTACGACTGTAGTTGAGTGATACGCTAATCAAGTAAACTTTTCACACCTATTCCCTGTGGGATTCGACCCCAACCTTGTTGGATTATTATATTTGACATCGACCGCTTACACTATTTATTAAGGTGTAATTTGAGCGTATCATTCAGCTGTGTGCAAAGTTTGTCATCATCAAAAAGGGAGAATTTGTTGAATATTGAAGTTTTGATGATTAATAAAGTATGACTAAATGTTCAAAGAACCAGGTCCTCAACATAGCTGCTTAACTGTTCTAAAGAACCTACTTAACTGTTCGAAGAACCTGCTCCTCATGCGAAAGAATCAGCTCCTCCTAAATGATACTTGTACTTCTGTACAAGACAGTAACTTTATCTCAAAGTTACCCAGGTCCGAGCTTGGTGGAAAATGGCTATTATAAGTGATAAGGGTCGTCGCTCAAAAAGATATGGATACTCCGGCAGAGACTAAAGTCCCAAAGTGCGTGGAATCCTTGGAACAGTAGGAGTTAGGAAGCTGACTTTGAATAGGACTCCTAGAAGATCTTAAGTCCTGTTTAAATAGGATTGACTTTGTACTTCTAAACTTTGTACTTCTAAACCATCCTTTTGCCATCAGCTAAAGGATTCTTGGAAGTGCGTGTATTGTATTCTTCTCGAGTCAGTTTAGTAAATGTATTTTAGGCAATTGAGTTGTAATCAAGTGTGATAACCCATCAGGGGTATTTAATTACAATTTTATAATTGATACATTTTGACTCAGTATTCTAGTGGAGTTGGAGCTGAAAATCCTACGTGGTAGGTTGTGATTTTTGCTGTCAAGAATCAACTAGTTCTTTAGTAATTCATACGTGCACTCAAACATAGCACTTATTGTATTGAAAAGAAAGCAGATAACATAATACTTTCTCTGCACAACTTATGTGACTCTTTTTGCTTTTCAAAATTATAATTATGTGAAATTTGATCGATTTTTTAAAATGTGTATTATCATATTTATACGAAAAAAATTATAACTTATAGTACTTTATATATAATTTTTTAATATTTAAATATTATTTAAAATATTGAGTGATCGATCTAATTCAATTTAACTTTGAAGATTAGTAAATTAATATTTGAGAAGCGAAAAATATCATATAAATTAGAACGAATAGAGTAGAAATAAACTTGCAGCAAAGTGTAGGAACAGAAGATAAGTAAATTAAAAATAAGATCCAAACCAAATACTGACAAAACAGTTTCATTATCACTATATCATCTGACTACTCTTTTATTTAATAAGCACAATACTAATCTTTCACTCTCCGAATAGTTTGAAAACTAATAAGAAGAAGAAAAAAATCTACAATTAATCATTATGATCGAATTCCTGAATCATCAAAATATCTCCTTAAACACGAACGTAGAAGACCTAGGATCCCAATACAATCCAATCTCATCACCAACCTTTAATCCTCGATCTTTATACAAATCCAAGCACACGAGTGCATAATCATCATTAGGCAATATCTCAAAATAATTAATATCATACTTCTTAGGGTTATTCTCTTCTGTAACATCCCATAAACTAACATTCACCTTGTGCCCTAACACTACAAGGTTAGCCATATCCAACGTCCAATATCGAAAAACATGCTCGAAAACTTCAATAAATGGCAGCGCTAGCTTTCTAACGACTGCCTCGTCGTACGTGACGGTTTTCTTGATTTGCCACGGATTGCTTAAATCAAGAACTGGAGGAGGGTATATGTCTCTTATTTCTATTAGCTTACGACTTACTATCCACGGCGTGTTGCTAGCTTTGCATGCTTCTTCTTCTGCTTTTGATGGGATGAAATTGTAAAAGAATGTCTTCTTCATTATAATATGGAAGTATTTGATGAATTGATTGAATTCACTTACAAAGAAATTGTTGTAAAACGTTGAGAGCAAAGGTGTTTAGGATTTTATAGGGATGTTTTCGTATTGATGTTGGAAGTTTAAGGTACTAGGAAATGTTTTCCTAGTAAAATTGGGTTTCCTATTTTTACGGTATAGGATAAACACTTTATGTCGGTTAATGAATCTTGCCTTGTATTATTACTATTTTACTACCATATCATATTATAAGCATAATATAGACTAGCGAGGGCTACCAGAATCCCCTCCAAATAATTAGTTGAGGGACGTCAAAGTTAAAAGTATTAAAACGCGTTCGAGTTTTCTTTTTTCTTATTTTAGTTGAATCTATTCTTTAAAAAAATTGATTTTTCGTATTTATTTTTTTAACGCTTAGAAGTCAATTGTATTACACTCCTACCTGGATTCGACTACTATTGGCCAGATGACACGTTGAGATGTAACCGATTTTGGGATCATCATGTAAGTTATCACACAATGTTAAACGTTTACAAGTTTAGCCACTTCAAAACAACTTCAGATATATGCGACCGAAGTTAAAAGAAAATTTGTGTTTTAAGTTTGGCTCTTGGTTGAAATTCATTATTTTCCTACTCCCAATAGCCATACGATTGGCTGCAACAAAACATAAACATCACAGCTACATCCGATTACAACTCAAAAAATAATACATTACATATGCACAAAAATAAGAAATTGTCACCGAAAAGAATAACTTTATATTAGTTGGTACCTAAAAATCGTCTCCTAGAATTTTTAAGAGTCCACGATGTGAGATGGAATGCAATAGTTTAAAAATCGGCAATTCCTTCTGGACATACCGGTTGAAAAAGATCGATGTTTGCAATATATCATAAAATAAAATAAAAAAGTAGAATAAAAAAGCAAAGTCGTTGGAAATCAAAGAAGAGAGCTAACAACTTCAAGAATTTGGTCAAGTATTGGGGAAATGAAGAAATCCTAAAGAAGCAGTTTTGGGGGTGAGCAGAAATAGGGGAGGAGATAGCAGATTGAGAGAGAGAGAAAGAAACAAGAAGTAAGAAATAAGTCGGATTGAGAATAAAGTTAGGGTTAAAATAAAATGAACCAGATTGGGACACATGTCACAATCTTGTGCTAATTGGTATTTTAATGTTGTTAATTAATTAGTTGGTTCTATTAAGTCAAGGATAAAAAGAATCCAATCATAATTGGTTTGATTTGGTTTGGTGTGATTTTAACTAAATAAAATCAAACCGAAATCAAACCAATTCAACATTATATTTATACAATTTATAAAAATATATTATACATATAAATATTTATTGTAATGTAATTTATAAATATTTTTTAAACTTTTTCACAGCTTTATCTTTTAATGTATTATTTCAAGTTTGGACTTAACATTCTTGAGTGGTTAAATAAGTTTTATTGCCCATAAATGCAGTAACTCAAATAAAGTTCAAATAAATACTAATGCTAACAAAATTAATCCAATTCAAACACTAGAAATGACAATAGCGTTGGATATCTATTTTTAATTGCATTGGTTTATAATGAAAATGCATAAATTAGTTTATCTTTTTCTTTATTGCTTAGTCATGTAACTAATAGTACTTATTAGAACTTATTTTAGAATGATTTATATAGTACTTTTAGATTATGTTCATTTTTATTAGGGCTTATTAATAAGGCAATATTTATTTTATGTGATTTTTTTTTATTGAATAGTATTTAGTATAATGCTATGATCATCTCATATTATTGTGATATTTTCTTGAACAATACATTATATAGTTGTATCCTACTAAGACTAAAGAAATATTTGAGCACAAGTTACATATTTTGTGCTATGAAGACTTTATTGGAAACTTAAAAACCAAAAAAAAAAAACACCGAGATTGAAAAACCCGACTTTGTTGGTTTGATTTGGTTTATAGATTTAAAAATCCGACATTGTTGATTTGATTTGGTAATTAAAAAATCCGAACCAACCCGACCTATGTACTCCCCTAGTTAAGTTTACTGGTGAAGTAAGATGAGAACTCAATGTTTATTCAATACTGGAGATTTATTCTTTTTTTTGGTAAAAATTATCTACATTTGGTATTTACACCAAATTATACTACGTACTTTGATACGATTAAGTGATAATTAAGATTAATATATGTGAATACATATGTTATGTATTCATTTGACTGAATAAATATATTTGAAGCTGGATTCTTCTAAAAAGGTTAAACAAGAGGACAAAAAGGGGTGAGAATATTGTATTAGTAAATTAGAATATTGTATTAGTAAATTTCAATTGAATTTAAGAAAATATCCAAATACACTCTTATACTATCTGAAATTGCTTAATATTTTTGTCCTTCATTACACTTTGGGTTCATTTATATCTCGCAGTTACAAATTGTTTCATATTTTTTCCTTATCATTAACAAAGTTCTTGCGAGAATTAAATGAACTCTGTGCCTCCAAATTCCTCCGGAACAAAAGATCATAATTTACCACTCAACTTTTGATTACCATTTAAAATTACCATCACGTCAAAGAGAAACTAGGGTATAAAGGTAAAAGTAAGACTTTTCTTTTCTAACGGCGAGGGTAATATTACGAAAGTCTAACAAAGGATATATACATAAGCAAATTTAACCATTTCGATTAGAACTGTAAAGATGAAGATACATGTAAATGTGTGAAGTAGTTAAATGCAAAGCTGGAGGATAATTTGCATGATTTGATCCTTTTAATAAAAGCAAGAGATAATTAATATAGCACGTAGGACAAAGATTAATTAAAGAGGTGTTCAACTCTCAATCGTGGATTCACCAGGTATTGCTACGACTCGACCTACGTATCACAACAAATCGACGTACATTTAGTTTTTGTGTTCATCAACACGATATTCAAGATCAATATATGAATTCCAACAAAAAATAGGATATATATTTTTATTTTTATTGTACTTTTTCTGGGGTGAGATGAGATTTTTTATATAAAATATTCGGAAAAAATCTGACTGAATCGAAGTGTTTGAGAAGATGGGTGGCTATTTCGGTTAATTCTTAAAGAAAAAAAAAACAAGCAATATTACTATATATCCTGGTAGAAAATTTTTTCCTATTCATAATCTTGCGGGTTACTTGTATGGTATACTTGAACACCACACTTGGACAAAATGGACCTCTTCCTCCTCTCTATTGCAATCACACTTTCTATAATCATTAATTTTTTGTTCAAATATTCCGTTGCCAAGCCTAAAGAAAAAGTCCCTTTAGCTCCAGGGACTTTTGATTGGCCAATAATTGTAGAAACCATAGAATTCCTTGTATCACTTCGTTATGGTTTGGTCCATGAATTTGTTCAAGAAAGAACCAAAAAATACAAATCCAATGTCTTCAAAACCCTATTACTTGGCCAAGTGTAGCTATATTTTCAGGTCAAGAAGCCAACAAATTCATTTTCAACAATGGCAACAAACTTGTCATTGGTTGGAGACCTTCTTCTATTCAAAAACTCTTCCCTTCTACATCATTTGTACCCATAGAACATGACACAAAAAGGGCACAAAATGTTAATGAGCTATTTCTTGAACTCACAAAATGTAGATAGTCTCATTAGTACTATGGACACTGTCACATTTACACTTGGAAAATCATTGGAAGGGGAAGAATGAAGTGATAGTGTATGATCTAGTGAAGTTATTTACTTTCTCCCTTTCTACTAGAGTATTTATGGGGATCGAAGACTCCGATAAAAACTTGAATCTTTATGAAAAATTCAATACATTTTCGCGAGGTCTTTTGGTAATGGACATAAATTTTCCTGGTACAACATTTTATAAGGCAATGAAAGCAGGGAATGAATTAAGGAAAGAAATGAAGGCCAATTTTGAAGAAAGAAGAATAGAGTTAGTAGAAAATGCAGATCTTCCAAAAGTTTGATGTTTAACACAAGTGATCACTGAACAAGACGAAGATGGCAAGAACTTGACCACAAATGGGCTTTATCATTGGTGGTTATGATACTACTGCTACAACTATAACTTTGACCATGAAGTACCTTAAAGAGAAGCCTGAATTCTTCAATGAAATAATGGAAGGTATTTCTTTCTTTTCGAATTAAATTGCAAGATCTATTGGTTACGGGTTTGAGGCGTAAAAGCAATCATTAATGTGAACCTTTTCTTTTTGGATTAATGACTCATTTTGGAATTTAAAATAACTTAATATAAATTTCAAGTCTATCCTTAGATGATAGATTTTATAGCTACACAAATACTCTGACATGTTTAACACCATAAGTACTTAGTTAAGCGGTCATCGATGTATTCCAACACAATTTAACCTACCTATATCAACTAATAATGTAACAAATATTAATACTATCAATGCAATTAACGTATTTTAGAAGGTCACTTGCCTTATTTTTATGGAGATTTAAGTTATATATATTGATAATATGATTTATTTTACAACATTAGTTTAAGTATACGGCATATTACATGTTAATATTTTTATTTTTGATGTATCATATAAAGTTTGTTATGAAAAGTTATCTGTTGTTGTAAATCAACTTAACTTAACAGCGTAAAATTTTTTATACAAAGTCAGGTTGTTATAGCAGATAACATGCGTTATTTGTAAGATCACAATCTCACGTTTAGATGAATATTTGCAGTTATTTTTTTTATGAAACTGTTCCTGAACCGAGGGTCTACCGGAAACAGCCTCTCTACCCTCATAAGGTAGGGGTAAGGTCCGCGCACACACTATCCTCCTCAAACCCCACTTGTGCAATTTCTCTGGGTTTGTTATTGTTGTTATTGTATTTTTTGATGAAACTGATAGTGTAAAATTTTTTATACATATCCCCGTGTGTGTGTGTGTGTATATATATATAAGTTAAACTGTTCCACGCAAATATTATGGATAATTACCTACAACTAATTACCTTCTAAATGACTTGATAATATAAAAAACTCTACACGATTAGTGCACATAAGTTAAAGTCCAACCCCAATTCTGCCAAAACAAAATTCAACCCCTCACAAAAAATATTGAAGAATTAACCTAAATGGCCGCCGAACCTATCGTTCAAATTAAAACTAGCCAGTGAATACATATCTAATTCATGTATGATATGTTGTATAACCATCCATATATGTGTGTGTATATATATATATATATATATATATATATATATATATATATATTGATTAACATAAATCATTGCAACTGCATAATATATGTATATTGATTAGGATAAATCATTGAAACTAGTCATCTATTAGTGTAAAGATCCCAAAAATGTAGTCAAAGTAAAACATTGACCTTTTTAGGAAAAATTATGCGACACATCAAATATTTATACTATATTTATCATTTGTAGCTATACGTTTAGCAAATTTACTATTCGTACTATATTTGAATTTTATAGCAAATTCATGAAACAAGAGATTAATTGTTTTAAACTGAAACAAGAGAACAACAAGCTTTCGTAACTGAGTTGGTTAGAGGGCATGTTTAGTGAGCGGAGTCTTGAGTTTGACTCTCAACAAGACCATTTTATTTTTCTGTATTTCTTTATTTCGCCTTAGTTGTATTCGTTGCGCTAACGAATACAGTCGATACATGTACATCCTTTGTACACACCCCTGTATACACTCGATACAAGTTGTATCCTTTGTATATATACCCTTGTATTTCGCCTGGGTTACAGCTGATACATGTTGTATTCATTGTACGAATAAATACAATTGCGCGAACGAATACAGTTGATATGCATTGTATTCATTGCGAGAACGAATACAGTTGACACAAGTTGTATTTGTTGCGCGTTTGAATACAAGTGATACAAGCTAGTAAAACTTGAATAGTAGCTACGAATAATAATTAGGCAAATGATAGTTACAAGACTCTAAACTATAGTGTTTTATGAAAATTCTTCTATTTTTTATCCAAACGGTCCAAGTGTCTGGGTTCTACAAATGAAGATCTACAAAATATTATCTAAATTTACCGAAAGGATTGGTTCTCTTTGATCCAGGATATAAAGTTTATTGGTTCCTGTCACAATCTCAAATTAATATACAATAATAACTAAGTTTACAATTAAATATTTGTAGATATTTAATGGATTTTTTTATAAAAATAAATTACTAAATTCCCAAGAACGCATATACTGTACTCTAGATCCGCCACTGCTCTTTATCATGGCAAATGAAATGGGGAGTCTTTGCATGAATATTCTTCACTTTTTGCAAATTGGGATCTAAAATGACAGAGCAAAATGAGATTTCAAGGAATACGATGCCACGGATAGTGCTTTGTGAATGAAGTACTAAGAGACACACCAGTTGTTCAAGGCCTTTTCAGAGAAACCATAGAGGACATTCACTTATAATGACTTCCTCATACCAAAAGGATGGAAGGTACGCATACTCTTCGACCTTTTAAAATGTATTAAATTAATTAAATGGAAACTATGACAAGAGAGTGTTGAAGTCGAGAATTAGGGTAGAGGGTCAGTAGGTAGTTGATCGTTTTTCTTTTTCATACCAATAGTATTTGTGTTAGTCTTGTATTTTGTTAATTCTTAGATTTTTATTGCTAAATGTTATTTCTTTCGTTTCGTTTTCGTATTATCTTGTTGTTGTTACTGCTTATTGCTACTACTTTCTTTTCTTCTCTTCTTGAGCCGAGGATTTATCAGAAACATGCTCTCTACCTTTTTAAGATAGGGGTAAGGTCTTCGTACACACTACCCTCCCCACTTGTGAGATTGTATTGAGTTTTTTGTTGTTGTTGTTATGATTAAAATTTTATTATATTTATAAATTACTCCATCTTCCCAAAATATTAAGAATAATGGATAATGTATCTAACGTAACTTAAAAACTAGCTTTATGGGCGAAAATTATCCAAAATCATGTGAAGATACTGCACTTCGTACTCTCAACCAATGCAGAAACAACAACTTGTTAACCACTTGGAAAAAGTCACATTATTATGTTAAGAGTTAAAATTAGATGGAGAAGAATTCGACTTGAAATACTTGTCATAAAAATTCATTTATATTTTAGTATATTATACTAGCATGTTAGTTACATATTTTATTAGCCTGTCAATTAATGTTTATAAAGAGTTCACCTAGCAATAATATTTACATGCGACCTGATTATGTAAATAATTTCTGCATTATTAATTTAAAGAACTTAAACTCTACCATTAATCTTGTAGCCTGTAACTTGACTTATTAATTGACAAATTAGTCAATACACTTAATATGATGAATATAATATACTACTAGGATTTTAATTCTATGTACTAACAAGGTCATTTAAATATACAAGTAACACATATAATAAGCATTGTTTAATAACCTAAATTGAATGGTAAATAACCTGCACAACTGGTTAACTCCACTGATGGTAGATTCTTTACATTTTTAGTGTATATAACTAAGGGGTCGTTTGGTTTGAAGAAAAGTTATGTTGAGATTAGTTATTCTGAGATTAATTTATATTAGGAGTAATTATACTGGGATTAATTATACTGGAAATTAGTTATATTAAGTTTCTTATTGACTGATTGGTATGTTGTATTAATCCTGAGATTGTCAATTTTATTGTTTTATCCTGGGATAACTTACCTATCGGGCATGTATAAGTTATCCAAGTACTATTTTTAATCATGGGATAACTTATTCAAGGATTAATAATCAAACAAGGGATAAGGCAGTACTAACTTTTTATCCCATGATTGTTTTTGCTTATTCATCATACCAAATGACCCCTAAAAGTTTTAATATCCCATTTCAGTAACTCTTTCTTTTCTTTTTTTTTCTATTGACTTTCTGAGCATTCTTTGCTTCTAAGTATGCTATCAAAATTTGCAGATACATTTGAGTTTTGGAGCTACACAGAAGAATGGTGAATATTTTCCAAACCCTACAAAGTTTGATCCTTCTAGATTTGAAGGAAATGGACGGTTAGTTCCTTACATCAGCTCCATTTGGTGGAGGACGCAAAATATGTCCAGGAAGAGAATTTGCAAGAATATTAATTCTTGTTTTCCTTCATGATGTACTGAAAAACTTTCAGTGGGAACTAAGGATCCTTCAGAAAAGATATTGTGGCCTTATTTCCTAGTACCCATCCCCACAGCTGGATATCCTGTTACCCTTTCTACTGTATGAGTTTTTTTTTTTTTAAATTATGCAAAAGGATGTATCCTAGCTAACGCTGACAACTAAACACTGAATAAGATTATGCATGAATTAGTTTTTCTTACACAGCCAACCAGTTGATTGTTAGGCTCAAGACTGCCAGTTTTGGTATTGCCTTCAGGATCAGGATTGTATACAATTTATTGTGATGCTTCGCGTGTTGGTCTTGGGTGTATGTTGTTGCAGGACGGTAGGCTGATTGCCTATGCGTCGCGCCAGTTGAATCATAGGTATATATCATCAATCCTCAGCTCAACCACGTGTCGCACCCACAAGGACACTAACAACATGTGGGATAATGTTCGCGATCCCTTGTTTGGTTTAACTTATCAAACAGAGATCACCTCATATTCTTTTTTCTTGAAAAAAAAAATCTACTACATAGGGGACTAGGGAAGGGGAACGGGAAGGGGAAAGAGCGGAGTGTGAGAATTGAACGCACACCTATTGTGTATGACGTTGTTATCAATATCTATATACATACCAGGATGCACCTAGCTGTATGATTCTATCAATTTTAAAGAATATGATATTTTAAAATGTCCCATTACCAATAATCCATAACCAATCCAGTGCAACACCACACAATATTCCAGCCAGTAGGCATAACACCAGCAAGTTGCCCAATGCATTTTGCTCAGGCCCCTGTTGAAACAGAATCCAGTAAGTTCAAAACTTTAAGCAAAGACTAACTAATGAAGAAATTAATGTTTTTGTTTGTGTTTTGTATAGACTTTCGAAGTAAACTTTACCAACCTTGTATCCCTGAGGAGCAACTGTGAGGACACAAACAGTGAGATAACCGTTGGTCAATCCTAGGACAGATACGAGCATTATCATCCATCCCTGATCACCATACTTTGCAGTGAAGTAAAAACAAGGAATGAACAAGAAACGAGATAGTGTTGCGATCATTAGGCCCTTTCGTGATGTTAGCTTGATTTTCTCGATCAGTGGAATGTATCTTGCTATCAGATCGAACATGTTGTAAACTGCTATTAGGACTAAAGCATACCTGAAACAAAAAGACCTTTCCTTTTACTAACATTATTCATTTAGCACATCTACCCGTTCATATACTCTATGTAATTGAATGTTTCTTGCATGCATGAGTTCTATACAAAGTAATAGTAGTTTCCTGAAAGCGTCGTCTTCTAGTACTCCGTTTGCTACTCAAGTTGTAGTTAAACCAACTTAAGTTTAACTCGAACACCGGTATTTTCTATTTTTGGTGAGACTCCAAGGAACCTAGTTGACTCTGCACGTGTTCAAAGTTTATGGGTTCGGAATTTACAGCCGAACACAAAGCTCTTCTTAGTCAATGGGTCATCAATTAAATATTTATACATATGTAATGAATTTTCTAATACAAATAGAGGGTCTAAACAAAAGTTATAGGGTTCTTCTGAACCCGACGTCAAACTTTGGTTCTGCCCCTGTATGAAATGGTGTGCTATATAAGATTTCAAGTTTACAGCATGTTATTCCGATGTACTTATACAAGAATACTACTTTAGATCGAAATAGTTGTGTGTGTGTGTGTTTTTTGTACTCTCTCTGTACAGTTTCTTAAAAAGCCTACTCTTTTATTAATGGAAACAGTTCGAGCGAGAAACTGAAAGTTGTAGCAAAAAATTTAGCAAGAACTGAATGCAGGACATAACAAACTCGCCAGCTGAGAAGAGACAAACAAACTTACCATGAGCCTAATTTGTGGGTACCAGTATTCTCGTACAAGAATCCAGGGAATATTGACAAAGTCAGGTCATAAATCAAGAATAAATCCAATAAGTAATCAATGTTCTGAAAGAACAATTGTTTGTTGCTCAGACGCTCCAATTGTTTAGCACTATTATCAGCCTGTTCAGTTTGACAGGAGAATATCAAACGTTAAGGTCAAGAATCAGTAACAAAGTTTTTAGTTAAGGATAAGTTATGTACTATTTTGGTTGCTTCAGTCTGAATGCCTGCTGCAGCTAGGTCCGCTGCAACCGTTTTTGATCCCTCTGCTGCTGCCTTTGTGCGGTAGTACTTAACGATTGGTAGCTTAGGAAAGACGAATGCATACAGAAGAATGCATAGGAATTCAAAGAATGTGGAGATAGCCAGGAATAACACTGCAAAATCAACCACCACAAGATTCTGACTTAGAAAAAAAAGATTATCAAATAGAAACTACATAGTATTCTTTTTTTTCCATCTAACAACCGGATTTCAAATCACGTACTAACTCCTTTGCGAAGACCGTTACTAGCCTTTTCAAAAGCTGCTTTAGTCACTAGCCTTAAAGCAGAGGTGAGAGCCCCAGAGGCAGCCAAACCAGCTAAGTACGACTGCAAATTCATAACAATCGCAGTACAACATTTCGCAAATGTGATTCAAGAGTTATAATAGCAACTTACTAGAAGAAAAATAGAACTTTGAATCTTACTTGGATAAATTCAGGGCACATGAAGGATAAATCTCCTACCATCCCGCCTTCAACAAAAGCATCTGCAACTCCAAAAGCAGCGACTATAGCACAAATACCAATATAATTTCCAAGACCGCCCTTTCCTGATGTGGCCAAATCCAACTAGCAAGATGTGAAAAGTAAAGTCAAGCCTGGATAAGCAAAAATTAGAAAAGAAAAGAAGTGACTAGGAAAATCATTAGAACATACCACTAGGAGCGCGAATGTGGTTAAGAAGAAAAGAGTAAATCCGGCTAGGTTGCGCTTTCTTGTATCAATTCTTGCCTCATTATATGCAAGAATTGCCATTGTTGCCAGCGCAAACGGCTGATAAACGAGGGTAAGAACCCTTGAAGGATGGTATTTCTTCATTGTACATGACAAAATAAAACTAGTTAGCAGATAGCTGAAATTTGAGCCTGTCTTCTTTGAAGAACTAAGAAGCCATTTGGGATTGCATCATTTCAACTTTTCTATGATTATATACTGTAAAGTAGATATTACTACCCATCTAACTACAAAGTTTTCACTCTTTGCAGGTCATAGGCTCGCAGCAACCCTGGTCTCAACTTTTATTCATAAAAAAGGGCCTAACTCTCCAAATGAAAGCCAATTAACAGAATCAATTCCAACAGCTTACAGTCTAGTGGTACTGGTACGCAGTGGCAGAGCCAGGAGTTTATACAACATAATTCAAAAATATACTAAAACGTTTAGGATATGAACCCGCAACGCAAAAGTAACCCTTTTGCCACTCTATAGAACCTTCCCTTAATAGTGTATATATAACCAAAAAAATATTGTTTTTAGCCCTATAATGCAGCATCATATTTCGAATCCCTTGTCCGTAACCTAGCTCCACCTAAGATGGTGGTAGTCTCTCATACAATAGGTGTGTGTTCAATTCTCACTGTCCTTCTTCCCCTTCCCTCAATATAATAAAACAACAACAACCTAGTGTAATCCTACTACTGGGGTCTGGGGAGGATAAAATGTATGTAGACCTTACTCCTACACGAAGAAGGTAGAGAGGTTGTTTTTGGAAGATCCTCTGCTCAGAAAAGATAGAGAGGAAAGAGTAACACCAAGCAACAACACCAGCAAACCAAACGGAAAAACCGAAGCAAGCGAAACAGTAAGCAATAACTGAAATCTAACAATAAGAAAATACAAAACTAACACTAAGGGATGCTATGGGAACGAGCAAGGACACTACTTAGCTACCTAGCCTACTACCTTAATTCTTGACCCTCAATGTAATAAAAGATTTTTTAAAAAAAATTGTATATTGAAGGGTTCAACGAAGATTTTTGCCCTTCTCTCTTCTTTGTACATATTCAAGTTACAAAAATAACAACAACAAACCCAATGTAATCCCACGAGTGTAGTCTGGAGCGGGTAATGTGTACGGACCTTACCCTTACCTTGTGAAGGTAGAGAGTGGTACAGAGACTCCATTGGAGGAATAGATAAAAGAAAAAGATGATTAAAGGGACACTCACTGGAAACAGTGCATAATAGTAATCTCCAATTGTTAGCATACTATTCCAAGCAACAAGTGACCCAAGTCCAAGAATCCAACATACCACCATTCCACTATATTTCCCCTGAAAATTTAGATACATATCGCAGTCAGTAACAGCAATTTTAATTGCAATTCCATTAATGGGATTAACAGTAATAAGAGTAACAAAAATTGAGAGTCTGAAATAAACCTCTAGCCTTGTTGGACTTGAAGTTCTGCTTGAATCAGCAATAGTCATGGCTGAACAAAGTATTTTATAACAACAATTCCCAACAAAGACAAAAACCACTAATTTATTTCTTCCCGTCTAAGCTTTGGGGAGCAGAATTACTGATATACACAAAAATATCAAGAAATCATCTAAACTAAAAAGATATTTCCCACTACTAAAGGGAATGTAAAAGGCCTTAAACTGAAATTCAGAAAAAATAAGGAGGAGGAGGAGGAGTAGGTTGGAGTTGTAAAATATGTGAATATAAAATAAAGAATCTAATGTGAAAAACTATGAGATTGAATTATTATTGTACAGTGTGGACTTATCAACTGCCAGGATTTAAGAAAGATGAGGTAGCTTTTATTAGGAGAGTGTGAACACTGGTGTTGACAGCCAAGTATTAAAAGAATGTGAAGTGCAATTTAGTCAGTAATCTTTTATGAATTTTCTTAACGTTTTGTTTTTGGGGTCAGTCATTAATGATTATAGCGGAGATATCAAAACCTTATAAAACGGCAAAAGAGGTTGGTCCCAGACACTTTTTATTTTTCTAATCTATTAAAAATTCATGTTTTTAATATTTAAATTAATTTTAGATTTTTAATTTTATCCTTAATTTATAGACACAATTTGCGTAAATGCACAAGTTTTAATGGACTGTCTCTTTTTTTTTTAAAAAAAAAAAAGAAAAAACTTTATATCCAGACAAACAATAAAAAGTCAAACAATCAAACAGAGAGAGTATGCATAATGTGTGGCATTATTATGATACTGATAGTATAATATAGTTTTAATATAATACATGAAGATAGTTGAGTCTAACATATATAATTTCTTTTTTTATAAATCACATTGCATATGGATTATTAAAATTTTCTGCACAATTAGAGGCTCATCTCTCTTAATTCATGGTGTTAAGTTCAGAGTACTGAGTGTACTTCTTTTTTAAAGAATAATTCCTTTCGTCGAGTCAAATTGTCAAATTACTTAAAAGTGTTAACAGTTAAATGGCTATCAATTAGGACTTGCTCTTAATCTGGACAAAAATATTAAAGGGTTATTTTAACATTTTAGATTAGTAGTACTAATTTTAGAATATGAGATGAAACAATTTGTCATTTTAATTTCTTTTATTACAGAAAAGGCTAAATTAGGAGACTACGGTGGATGTCATACCAAGAGTGTTAATAATTTGTTTTCATGAAAGACAAAACCGTTAATAGTTTCAACTTGCAATAAAGGACAAATATAGAATTTAATAGTAAAAGGTGGTTTTAACTTTTAAAGGGAAAAGAAGTCAACTTTCCTTATTTGTAAATCAGATAGCGAAATAGTACATGAGTTGGTTAAAGATCTTAATCATTAGTGTTAAGCTTTTGACCAGAGGATCCAATGAGAACACAAATATTAAACGATGTGATGACGCGTAATATTTTTTAAAAATTAACTTTTACTGTTATCTTTTTTATATTTGGTTGATTTAAATATTAAAAAATGTGATGTCAACTAAGTAATATTTATTTTCATCGTGGCTCTTATGAATTCAAATTGGATCCAATGGAGCACAGCTTTAGTCGTACGAGTTTAACATTTAAAGGTAATAAAAAATAATCATTCGGAATAAGTAAAATTAGTTGTTTGTATTAACAAAGGATGTAATAACATATTAAGTTAAATTAAAATTAGAATTAATTCTATACTACTAATACATATAAGTTAAATTATATTTCATTTGCTTCAATTTGTGCCATACTCTTTCCTTTTTAATTAGTCCCAATTCATAAAAGAATTATATTTTTCTATATCTCGTAACAATTTAAAGTAAGACTTCTCATTGTACCTTTATGAAATGATTTATAGCCGCACATGCTTTTTATGCGACACTACTATGGTGAAGAGTGAATCGAGACTCTTTTTATTGAGAATTCTCCCGGGTTTCTGCTTCATTCAAGTCTTAATTCAAGGATGGACATGTCCTTATCATCCCGATCGGGATAGACGGACCTGCCTCCCTGCGTCAACGGGAACCTTTAACTCCTAAAGCTACTCATTAGGGAATATCGGCTAAATTAGTCTGTCTGCCGCTTTCTTTCATAATAGAGCCGTTATTCCCGGCAGGCAGGGAATAGAAGTCTCTCACGCGGGCGAAGGGTGGATCTACGTACCCCGAGAATAGAAGCTAGAGAATCTAAGTCAGAAGAAGAGTCTTGGTTCGAAGAATAGGGAGAGAGGGAGACACAATCTCCCACTTGATTTCGGACAGTCAAACATAAAGACTCTTTGTTCTTCGTGCCTCCTTGACTTCTCGCACCACTCCATTCACCTTTCGTTCTCATATGCATCGGTTTTTTCTAAATCGACAAATCTATAATTTTCTTTAGATTACGTAGGTGTTGGATATAAAAATAATTTTTTACGACTTCGAATTTAGTCTGCCCCTAATATGTGTATCAAATACCGAGTAAGAAACTAAAAGTAAATATTTTTCATTCATATTCAACTTAACGCGTGGGAAGGGCTTATGCTACTAGTAGTTCGGCTGATCTCGCTCCCTTCCCACACTATTCCTGCCTTTTTTGTTGATTATTGATTTTTTCTTGATTATTTTATTACTGAAAAAGTATTTATCAATCAATTTATTTGTTGATTAATAGAGAGTTGTATATTAATTGTGGCAATACTGATGATGGATAAAAATAAATTCTCAATATGGGTGTGTTTGAAAAGTAATTTTGAAACAATTTGTGAGAGTGAAGTTCAATATCTCAAACTAGTAAATATGTACGCGCTTCGTGCAGTTAAATTAACGATATGATATTTTTTTTATATCGAAATATTAAAAGAATTGCCTATAGTAGACGCTTAATTTTGTACTTCCATCTCAATTATTTTCTAAAAATTTCTAGTTGATACGTTTAAGTAAAATGCTTTTATTTTCACAATTTAAGAATTTAATAACTCTATACTCAAGCAATATTTTACTTTTGTTTACCTTTATAAAAAGAAAGAAATTAGTTCTAATTCTAAAAATACCAAAAAAAAAACAACAACAATAATAACAGCCCAATAAAATCTCACAAGTGAGGTCTGAGGAGGGTAGAATGTACGCAGGCCTTACCACTATCCCGGATAGGTAGAGAGACTCTTTGTGAGAGACCCTCAGCTAAGAAAACGAAAATAGACGAAATAGCAACAAAAAAAAAAAGCAAAAATAATTTATCATTTACTACTTCCCATTACCTTGACATTTTGAATTATTATTTTTTTCCTCCGATGCATTTTTGAATTCCCCATCTCCCTTTTGTCATTTTTCTTGTTGATAATCTATCCTTTGGTTCTTTTTTAAATCTTTTTTCTTCTATCGTTTTTTATTTTGATAATTTTCTCCGTGTACTAATTCATTCCAACATTATCTCCTTGTTCCCACCTTTCCTCAGCTTCTTTTCATTTTTTTCACCTTGCTTTCCTTTTTTATTTTCTTTCCCTTTTTATTTTTTTCTTCCTTTTTTCTCATACTCATATCATTCAATTCCTCCAGTAAAATAATCAATCTTTGCTGATTAATTAAGTGTGCTTTTATACGAAGTGGAGAACAAATGTGTTTACCCTTAAATCCGAGCAACAATTGAATTTGTTCGTGGTGCTAAGGATGTGTGAATCAATTTGATAAAATGTAAAATATAATGCAAATAAATGAAATATAATAGACAAAGGAAATAACCAAACCAATGTGACTGAATATTCAATGAAGAAGTATAGCAAAGAGGACAAAGCTTGATGAACAGTAGCCGTATTCAGTATTTTCTATTGATCGCAGTTGTGTGCTTACAATGAAGGTATACACCCTTCTTATAGGTAAAAGAAAGACTCCTTAATTGGTAAAACTCTAATTACAAGATAAAATCCCTTTAATTACGGGATGGGATATCCCTAAAATAGTGGCCTAACGTTTATGACGGTTGAGATATCCATTCCCGCCGAAATATCAGGAATGCACGAAACATCCGCTCGAAATTGATCTTTATCACGAGATATGCTTTCATCGGCCAACGTCGGTCACCCCGTTTCGGTTGCTCCAATTTCGTGCTCGACCTGCCGACTTCGGATCGAGGCAACCTGTTCTTGAGCTGTTTCCGGGCTCGACTCACTTTGAGCAGCCGGTCGTATTTGACCCAATACAAAATGTTTTTCACATAAACAATTAAAGAAAGGAAATACCACTTAGAGTCAGATGCAGCAAATTCTTTTGAAGAAATATCTGCAAGATGCAATCTAAACTTGCAATACAAACAGCATTTCTCAAGACAAAGGATAGCTTCCGTGCCATTAAAATCTACAAATAATAAAGTTGTTTTCTTGCAAAGGTCATTGAAGTTACATCAATATTTGAACCTCCACCTTTCCTAAAAATAAAGCACATCACACAGTAGACACCATCACCTGCACTCCCCCTCTGCAATTGAAAACGCTTTGAATATATACACAACCTCAAGCCCTTACAAGAATAAACAATAAAATGGAAGCTATTTTAGATACGTTTTGTCTCACTTGATCTACAGAAAATATATAAGCTTTATCAAAGAATAAGATGTGTATATGCTTGTAGTTCACAAGGAAAAGGACAACTTTCTGTTTTCAGCCACCTCAGACCCCATTCCCCTCCAAAATGAAGCTTCAACAGAAATTAAGGTAGTAATACTTGTTGCTTGGCTTGGTCTTCAACGTCAAGCATTGTTGGGGAATATACTATTAACCATGCATTTAGATATAGTATATTCTAACAATTATCGGTTAAAAGTCTAAGTGGGAGATTGTTCAAATATATACTATTAACCATGGGTTTGATTTAGATAGAGTATTTATTAAGATGAAATAATTGTATATTCAGTTTTAATAAAGTTTTAAATAAATCGTATATTAGTCTGTGTACTTTGCTTATATAGTGGATGATGTAGTGTATAGAGTTTAGCTTATACACGGAAGATTAAATCATCGGTTCTTATAAGTATAAAGTTTGAGTTCACAATCTAATGATAGAATTAGACAAACCATCATGGATGATTATAGCACAAGATTAAATATAATTTATCTTTGATTATGGGAATGGATTAACTCTAACTTCTTGTGCTAGTACATTTTGTATATATTGAATAGACCAAGTAGAGGTAAGTATTTTATACTGACTCAATTAAATAAACTCTCTAGCCATTAAATGTATATATACTCTTAATCTTGATATAATTATTATTAGCTGTGTATATTATTATTGTTTTGATTTATTAAAAGGAGAGATTCTTTCGTGGGTCAATATGCTTGGTAAATTGGATAACAATAATGTACATTGGCGAAGTAATAGTTAGTTGATGGAATCCATGTCTCGGTTTAGAGATTGATGATACACCTTTACGGAAGCTTATAAGTTTTCATGTATAAACCCGGTCAGTGGATTTTGTATCCGACACATGAAATAAATTATGCGAAAGTCTAAAGAAAATAATCAATAAATTAAGTCGTCAATAATTTAATTTAATTGATTAGTATTTGAATCTTAACACGAGGAGTTAAATAAGATTTAATGGATGAATTTCGAAATTGAATAAGAAGTGCAATTATGAATTTTTAGTGGAATAATTCGTAATTAATTATGGTAAATATTAATTTCGAAATTAAAAATTAATTCCATAATTGAAAGCCTTGTTACTTAAATTTTGTGGTCTCTACTGTGCCTAAATAATAAAAAATAAATGAATCCATTTTCTGGTGGAAAAGAAAAACCAATAGGTTTTGGAAAAGGGCTTTAACCCTTAAAACTTGTGCTATAAATACATAAGGTTTTGCACCTGGACGGGGTAGAACAAGGTGGCCAAATTTCAACCTCTTTTCCTAGAAATTTCGTCCACACGAAATTGCTATTTTTCGGATATTATTTGGGTAACACAGTATAAATATAATTGGCTTACCTGACCTATAAAATTTTCTTTAACTACAGGATACTAGCAATTAGCATATACAAATGCAGGCGGTTAATAATTTGAATCTGATTACCAAAAAGGTAGGGACTTTAATTTTGTTACGTGGTTCAAGACTTTTAATCCATGTGTTTTATGTTTTATTGTCTACTTTCAAGTAGGGGAAAGCGATTCGATGTTACAGTCAGCTAAGGAATTCCATAGGTAAAATATTGCAACCTTCATTTTTTTGATGGTTTAGTCAACGATCTTTATTATTATTGCAATGCAACTTCCATTTAGCTTATTCACAGAGTTATGTTTCATACCTCCAAGAAACATGATTATTAGCATAATTCTCTTGGATTGCTTAATCTTGCGCGCCTACTTAAGTGAGTTCTGGATTTTCACGGAAAATTTAGAAGATAGAAAATCTTTTTGATTAATCCAGTCCAAACTATTGGTATGTTGCTGATCCATAGAAATTACTGAAATCCTGTCTGGGTGTTATGCCTTATAAGCAAACATGAACACATTATATCAAAGAAAAAATAAATCCAACTCATATTTAAAATTTAAACTCGATGGGTTCATCCTTTAAGGTTCTTAACAATTATGGGTTCATAAATTAATATATGATAAAATTAATTTATTCTGCTGCCTCTGCTCATGGTCAGCCCACGCAACTCGAATAAGGCTTCCGGTCTGCTATGTGTTGGGGTAAAATGGTTTAGATATACTCTTAACATAATATAATATTGTCCGCTTTGAATCAAGTCCACACGGTTTTCCCAAAAGACCTCACACCATTAAAAGTATCTAACTCCATATAAGTAGTTTCTTTTTCTTTTCTACTTTTCATGTGGAACTTTGTTCACATGCAGCAAACAATCTCCCCTTGAACTAAGTCCAGATGACCCATCAGCATTCCATGGGCTAATTTGGAGGTTAACTGTGAGCCACCCGCATGATCTTGAGTATTTATGGTCATCGAAGCCCAAAGGCTGTGTATACATCTTCAAAGCTACGAGTAAAGGTCGTAAACCCCGTAGACGGGCAAAGGCACTAAGTCGGGCCCCAACGCCACACTCCGCCATCTTTATAGTCCCGCCAAACTATTGGCTCTGATACCAGTTGTTATGTCGAGAAAGAGACAAACCGAAAAATAGAGAAGATAAAGAACGCCAAATTTTAATGTGGTTTTTACCTTCGATCGAAAGGTTTTTCACATTAAAATTTAGTTTGCCTCTTTTTCACGTAACACTATGCACTGCAAATTAGAGGATAGGCCTATAACTAATGTATTCACAAATATTGGAGTGCAAAAATTGTGTCTTTTTTTTTTTATATAAGATGGTAATCAAAGTGCAGAGCTTGTGTCATTCAGTCGTAGTGCGAAGTTCTTCTGCCAAGACTTACGGACTAATTTTATGACTAAATGAATCCATTATTCAGACTTTGGACTTGCCAGAAAGTTTCCAAGTGAAACAAGATCTAACAAATACAGAGAGGATTGATGGAACATCTTACAAATGATGAATGGTTATACAACAATGGTCCTAAATGAACTAATTGTCCTACACTTTTTAATTACTTTCCATATATAGTTTGTTACACGGATTATAAGTGAGAACTTAGTTTCCATCTGGTTGTGCAACCTTGGTTTGCTGCTTTATCTTCTTCTTTTTTTCTTAACCAATAGTTTGGATATAGTTTTATGAGGTAATATGAAAGTTATAGCAAAATGTTCATGTCAAAATAAATGTAGTACATAATCTAGGATAAGCATTAATGCTATGCTTCTTCACTAAATCTCACTCAGGCCTAGTTTAGGAAATGGTGGAATACTTTGTTCATATCTGGAAAATTTGATTGGATATTTGGATACAATACTCTTCACTCTGGCTAACCTCTCAAAGTTGGCATTAACAACTTTGTAACATAAATTCAAATATAGCAACTAAAGTCAGACATTTTATCTAAAATTCAAACGTATGCGACTAAAGTTTGGATTGAAACTCTCACACTTCATACATGTATGTTTGATGTTTGAATTACCAATATCTGAAGTTTCAAACATATATGTTCGATACTGAGAGTAGTTTATTTGAAGTTTGAACTAATATTCTTTATCATTACCAATGTTTCAAAGCTTTTCCAACAATATTCACTTGGTTTTAAACTCACTTTTTAAATTCGACATTTAAGACCCGCTCCTTTAATCTTGCAACACTGGTAATTTTCAAATGGTACTTTAAGTTTCTTTATAAGTTTGTCTACAGTGACTATAATTGAATATTTTGAAAAAACTTAATATAGCTAAATATTATGGTGGAAAGTGGCCACTCAATAAAACTTTTACATTTCTCTTCCTATTCTCTTAATATTTCTGATATTTCGAGGCAGGATCTTTGAAAATTTCGAGTCGGCCCAAGTATCACGTGTACAGGGAGTGAGTGATATGTACAAATATGAAATTTTAGTGCCCCTATTGATTTTTTTTATTCTGTTTGTCCCATGAATAAAATTTTAAATTTAATAAGTATTGTCCCTCGCTTGCATCAGATAATATTTTTGATCTTAAAAATTTGCGCATGAAACAAATGGGGGTCAAAAATCAAGACCTTTCATTTTTACGATTGCTGGGTGTAGCGTATAAGTCCTGGGACCCAAACCTATAATCAGTTGCGCTTGAAACAAACGGAGGTCAAAGATCAAGACCATTCATTTTCGAGGTCAATGAATGTAGTGTATAGGCCCCGTGACCCATAACCGCAATCAGCCCTTACCTAAAAATAAAAAAAAATAAAAAATAAAAGTCAGCCCTTACCTTAGAAGGCAATTGACATTGTAGAGCACGTGTTGCTTCACTTCATTGTCACCATAACCACAACCACTGTACCGATATATTCACACGTTTCTCACAACTCATGAGCCTCCAAATATTTCCCAAAATTATCCACTAAAACCTGAATTAACAATTTCAAAGTTTTAGACATAGCAAGATTTAAGCAATTATAGATAGATTGATCTCTCATATTCATGTACAATTCTGCGACCTTGAAACTAAATTAAAGACCTAAAAACCTCTTAAAATAAATAATCCGCACGTAACAATTACTCACAGGTATTCATAGTATAACAGTTTGTATATTATTATTCGCCACATCAACGATTCATGCATTGTCCATCAACCAAACAACTCATGAGTGTATTTTCAGTTACAGTCGTTTCCTTTTGGTTCTTAATATCATATTAATTTTAATACAACCACTTACAGATCATACTTTAAGATGCTGAACACTTAGAGTAGCATAAAAGTTGAACGTAAACACAAAATAACGTAAGATACAAGTTCATATATAATAACACCTTCGGCCATTCATTAGAGGCATATCTATAATTTAAAACTTATGAACTCCAATAGCGATCTCAAAGTATATATATGACAAAGGCAGCCATGAATGTACTCAAGCTTGAGCTTAGTCGCAGCTAGAAGAGAGAAGAAAGGCAGTTGAGCTAAAAATGAATACTATTTTATTAAAAGCAGAGCTACAGTATTAATATACATCCACTAACCGACTAAACTAACTAATGTACAAATTACATAATTACGCTTCAACACACTAACTACTTAACTACCTTCGTGCCTATGGCTTCAATACTCCCCTCAAGCTATGTAGTGTGAATACAGTGTACACTCCCAGCTTGGACAATAGAAAATCATGTTGTGCCCTCCCTAGTCCTTTGGTTAGTACATTTGCTATCTGCAAATTTGTAGAGATATGTGCCGTATGAATTAGGCCTTGTTGGATGTTTTCTCGAATGAAATGGCAATTTATCTCGATATGCTTGGTCCTCTCATGATAAATGGGATTTGCAGCAATTTGAATAGCTGCTTTACTATCACAATACAGCTTCACTGGAAGCTTCAAGTCCACATTCAACTTTTTGACTAATCCTGTCAACCAGACTACTTCTGCTATTGCATTGGCCATACTTCTGTATTCAACTTCTGCAGAGCTTCCTAACATTGTACTTTGTTTCTTGGACTTCCAAGAGATAAGAGAATCAACCAGTTTTATTACGAAGCCACTTACTGATCTCCTAGTCATTGGGCATGTGGCCAAGTCTGCATCACAATACACTATGAGTTGGCTAGAGGGTTGAGATGACAGTAGAATCCCCAAACCAGAAGCATTCTTCAGGTATCTTACCACCCTCAATGCCCCTTCCATATGTGACTTCTTTGGCTTGTGCATGAACTGGCTCAAGTTCTGAACAACATAGTTGATATTTGGCCTTGTCATGGTGAGGTACAACAGCTTCCCAACTAATTTCAGATAGCTGCTTGAATCACTAAGCAACTCATTTGCATCCAGACTGCCATGTGAACTGGTTTGATCATACTCTGCACTGGTGAGCTTTTGGCTTGTGTCTAGAGGTGTGCAAGCTGGTTTAGACCCTACAAGACCAAGTGTGGTGATGAGTTCAAGAGTAAACTTCCTCTAACAAACTAGAATTCCATGCCTGCTCCTAGTAATTTCAAGACCAAGAAAGTATCTCATCTCCCCATGTCCTTGATCTTGAAGTGATGTTGGAGCATAATTTTAGCCTCCTGAACCTACTAAAAAGAGGAGCCAGTGATTAAGAGGTCATCCACATAGATAATAATGATGACTAAGTCAGAACCAGACTTCATACTAAAGAGGGAATAGTCATGGTGGCTCTGTACAAAGCCTGAGGATGATAAGGCCTCACTCAGCTTCAAGTTCCATTATCTAGAGGCCTATTTGAGGCCATACAATGGTTTCTGAAGCTTGCAAACTTTAGGAGTCTCCCCCTCACCTAATAGACCAGGGGTGGGAGTAATGTACACCTCTTCCAGTAAATCACCTTAAAGGAATGCATTAAAGACATCCATTTGGTATAGCTTCCAATCTTTCATAGTAGCTAAGGACAAGACAGTCCTTACTGTGACTATTTTCACCACAGGAGAGAAGGTCTCTTGATAGTCAAGACCTTCTTACTGTGTGTACCCTTTGGCAACCAAGCGAGCTTTATACCTTTTCACCTTCCCTTTAGCATTATATTTCACCTTAACCATTTATACCCTATAACCCTCTTGTCAGCTGGTAAGGGAACTAAACTCCAGGTGTGGTTATCTTGTAGAGCCTACAACTCTTGATCCATTGCAGCAATCCATTTTGGATCCTGAAGAGCATCAGCATGGGGAGTTGGTTCTGTAACAGCTGAGAAAGAACAAAGTGCCTTAAAGTAAGTTGGAGACAATGAAGCATAGGATATGTAGGCAGGCATAGGGTAGCTGGATCCTAGAGCAGTTGAAGAACCAGCTTTTGGCATTCCATGTACAAAATCATTGAGCCATCCAGGAAGTTTAGAGGTCCTAGCAGACTTCCTTGGACCCTCTTCTGGTATGTCATGTATGAGAGCCAAAGCTAGGGGTGCCATCACTACTGCAGGATAAAGATGATGCTGTTGTAAAGCCTCAGGAGCTATAACATCAGAATCACGAGCTGAGGAAACCTCAGGAGAAGGTTGAGGTGCAACTTCTGAGTCCAAAGTTGTCTCTGCGACCTCTGGGGTTGGATTTATGATGAATGCACTATCAGTATCAACAAACTGCTCAACAATAGGCCTCCTTCCTGTGGATATTGTTGTCTTGAAGGGAAAAATATATTCCTTGAAAGATCCATCCCTGCTGACAAAAAAATATTTATTTGTAAGACTGTACAGCCTATAACCCTTTTGAGTAGATGAACATCCCATATGCACTGCTAGTTCTTCTCTAACTCCAAATTTGTCGCTTCTATCAGTGATAGTGGCATAGCATAAACTTCCTAGTACCCTGAGGTGTTGCAATCTAGGTGGTCGACCATAAAAC
Source organism: Nicotiana obtusifolia (assembly GCA_002018475.1). NCBI lineage: Eukaryota > Viridiplantae > Streptophyta > Magnoliopsida > Solanales > Solanaceae > Nicotiana > Nicotiana obtusifolia. Next base: position 76,763 of record MCJB01009611.1, on the reverse strand, counting down.
ATTTCAAAAGGAGACTTCCCTCCTAATGCAGTGGATGAAATCCTATTAATCAGATAGATTGCATTTTGCATATAAAAGCCTCTGACAACCCCAAGAATCTGCTCGTGCTTCCTCTCTACCACCCCATTTTGCTGGGTTGTATAAACACATGAGCTTTGATGAACAATACCCGCAGCCTTAAACTGTGCAATGAGAATTAAAAAACTTTGTCCCATTGTCTGATCTGAACACCTTTATTGCAATATTAAACTGAGTTTTACAAGAGTCATGAAATCCTTTATTATAGTGGGTATATCACTTTTAAGCTTGAGCAGAAATATCCAAACCATTCTACTATAGTCATCTACTAAAGTGAGAAAATATCTATTCCTATCATAGGTAGGGGCTTTATAAGGACCCCATACATCACCATATATCAAATCAAATGCTTTAGAAGTTCTACTAGTACTTTGTGGGAAAGGAAGTCTTGTTTGTTTTGCCAATGGACAAATAGGGCAAACATTATTGCTATGTAACTTGTTGTGCTTCATTATGTGCATTTGCTGTAGAACTTTATGTGGAATGTGTCCAAGCCTCTATGCCATATCTCTTCTTTATTGCTCACATATATTGCTGCTGAAACTTGAATCCTATCTTTATCACTGTGAGGCCAATAGTAGAGATCCCCTTTCAACCTACCAGTCCCCTTCACCTTCCCAGTGTGAAGGTCCTGCATTAGGCAGAAATCAGGAAAGAACAACATATAACAATTTAATTTCCTAGTCAGTTTTGACATTGACAGTAGATTATATTTAAAACTTGGGATGCAAATCACATTGGATGGAATCCTTTGATCTAACTTAGAACTTCCTAGACAAGAAATAGCCAAGCTATCCCCATTTGGTAAATGAACTTTTACCCAACACATCTAGACTACTCTTTAGGCATAGAAATCATTTCTCTATTTGAAACAAAGTGATCTGTTGAACCTGTATCTGCTGCATTAGCTATTGGTTCAGGTGCATTATCCTTCTGTAGCATTTTCAAAATTTGATCATACTGTTCTGGAGTAAATGGTATTGGCATTTTCAATCCTGTTGTGTATGCATGCGATTCACCTCTATCTAGACCTGCATAATTTGCCGTCAATCCTGTGTACCCTACATTGGTATGATCAACATCTGGACCTAATGGTCGTGCAGCTCCATGACCTGTGTGTCCATTTTTGGATTGTTTCCCATTCCTTAATGTTGTGCATAATTTCCTAATTGTGCAGAGTTACCAAAGTGTACTGAATTAGCCACGTGCTTCATTTTGTCTTTGAAGTCTGCTAGATACCCAATCAATTCAAAGCAATTCTCTTTGCGGTGTCCATTTATTTTATAAAATTCACATTGTATATTGAAATTTTTTCTATGTTTCTACATCTAAGGACCTTTAGCACTCCAAAGTGTAGTAATATCATTTCCTTCCACTAGTGAGTTGAGACCTGCAGAGTTATGCTCTGACGATCCTCTCTGAGTCTCATCCTTAATAACCATGGCATATGCCTGATTTAGATTAGGTTCAGTAGATTTCATAAGAATTTGACGTTTTGCCTGACTATACGAGTCATTTAGACCTCCTAGAAACTGAAGCAACTTCCATTGACTTAGGTGCTCAACATAGTCCTTCACAGAGCTAGGAGGCGGCACTATTGCATCAAACTCTCCCCATAACTCCTTCAATTTCATGAAGTATGTGGAAACAGAATCAGTACCTTGAGATATTATTGCAATTTCCATATGTAGCTGATAGATCCTCATTCGATTGACTTTGTCAAACCTTTCACGAAGATTCTCCCATACAGCCTGGGCATTTGATGCATACACTATCCCATTGAGTAGATCTGCTGATACGGTATTCATAATCCATGAAAGGACTATAGCGTTACAAGTTTCACAATCCTCATGCAATGCTGCTAGAAATGAGGACTTGGTGTGTTTACCATAAACAAACCCTAGCTTTCGCTTGGCTTGAAGTGCAATCTTCATCGATCTCCGCCACAATCCATAGTTCTCGGATCCTTTGAGCTAAACTGGATTAGCAATGAGCCCGGAGTATCTGATGGATGCACGAATGACAGATGCATATGATCAATTTTATTTTCCCCCATTTCTGAGTCGAAGAAAACCTAATTGCAAAAATAGATCGTGAATGCCAGTGTTTTTGAGAGTTGTATTATAGCTCTGTAATCGAGTACTCAAGAGATGTATTTAGATCTTCTCCGATGGCTCTGATACCATGTCGAAGGCGGCCATGAATGTACTCAAGCTTGAGCTTAGTTGTAGCTAGAAGAGAGAAGAAAGGTAGTTGAGCTGAAAATGAATACTGTTTTATTAAAAGTTGAGCTACAGTATTAATATACATCCACTAACCGATTAAACTAACTAATGCACAAAATACATAATTACCCTTCAACACACTAACTACTTAACTACCTTCGTGCCTATGCCCTCAATAATATAATAATAATTGAGTTTACTTTCATAACATATATACAGTATTTAGATAAAAGCTACTAGGTTCACATAAACGCATAGTTGATATTGTTGACTCACCCTTGCCAGTAGGGGTGGAGCACGTTCAACGAATAATTTCACGCAACACCGCTTCGTCAAATTTTACTAAATATATGTTTTAATATTGTAAGAAAACCGATAAGTAAGAAAAAATAACACCACTTGACATAGATTGTCTTCTGATGCGTTGGTTATGTCCTTGATTTTGCTCTAAGAGTTTATAAGTTTGAACCTCAACTAACACATATTTCTTGCAAATATTTGAGTCTTTGTAGTTAAAAATTATAATTAAATAGTATTGAACTCATAACCTATTTCAACAAACCAATGTTACTAGGGCTATTTCTTATTTAAAAATATAATAATTAAATTATTTATTTCTGTTCTTCTATAAATTTCGACACCACCGATCAACTTCGAACGAATAAAATGAAGGACAAGAAATGTCATTTTCAGAGTATATTTCTGCGACCTAACTACAGCAAATCATATTTTAGTAAATGTGAACTCTAGTGTTTGTTGCTGCCAAATGTGTAGAAGGAAAAAAAAAGATAATGATTACCAGTACTATTATTAGTATTATTTTGCAAGAATAATTATGAGGAAAAAAAGAAAGAACGATTAAGACTCAAGTTAACGGCGTTTCCACCGATTATAATATCAAGTTAGACAATTCTGCAGTTAATAAATAACAAAATTACAAGCAACATCAATATAGATTCTCACATAATCTAATTATCTGAATTTGTTATTCTATAACCGGAGTAAGTCATATAATAATTAAAGGGATAGTCAAATCTATGCATATTATGTTGTCCATATTTTATTAATCTATGTGGTAATACTTTGAGAAAATATAAAAACAGATGATAGATACTATTATGGAAAACATATAGATGCACCAAAATATGTTAATAAATCATGATTAAATAAATTAAGAAATAAATACATATTAATTAATTATGGAGAAGTTCGAGTAAACAGATACAAAGTTTTATTTCTGAGCAACTATACTTTTTTATTTAAAGGAGAAACGAGGGAAGGAGAAAAAAGCAAGTAGGTGACTTGTATTTTTCATTTATGTGAAACACATTCTCATTTCGGCTATACGAAAAGTGACTATGGCGCCCTACGTTTTTCTGCTTGCACGTTGTTAAATAAATACTAGTTGATCAAAATACAAATATCTCTGTCCCTCTTTTCGTCGATGTGACTCATGTTTTAGTTAAGAAACAACTTATCTTCTACATTTATAACGTAAAAATAATTATATTATCAAAATAACTAAGACAATTACAAGCAATTTTCATAAGTAAGAAAAAATTGTGACTTAAAAAATAACATAAATAATTTCTCCATCGTTAGCCATATGTTTCGAGTTTTGGAACGGAAAAACCTTTCATAGGGATTAAAAAAGAGCATTGTTCCCTTTAATAGGTCATACTCAACATGACTATGAATTAGCCGGACAATGTGAATCTTAATTAGATAGGCAACTATAAAATCAAAGTTTTTCAACTCAATCTCTCTCATATATACTTTATTAAATTGGTACTCAGCCAACCAGAGATATCCATCTGAAATTTCTTCTTTCTCTAGTCATTATATACTTTTTGTGAAAATTCATTGGTTTCTATTTCTGAAAATTCAATTCTTAAATGGCCAATGGTCTCATTAATTTCCATTGGTTTCTTTATTTGTTCATTGTTTGTTGTTTCTCTTTACTATGTTCTGCATCCAATAAAATTAGACAAGGAGAGATTCTAAGAGATAGTGATATCATAATTTCTCCGAAAGGGAAATTTAACTTAGGATTCTTTAGTCCAAAAGGTTCTAATCAAAGGTATCTTGGTATATGGTACGCTGATGTTCAAGTTTTATCAGTTGTTTGGGTTGCAAACAGGGACAAACCAGTTTCTGATCAAAATGGTGTATTTTCAATTGAGAAAAATGGGAATTTGGTCGTTAAAGATGGCCGTGGCGACTTACTATGGTCGACGATTGTTTCAGTTATTGAGAGTACAAATTCTACAGTGTCCCTTTTGGATACTGGCAATCTTGTGATGCTTCACAACAATAATAAGGTATTGTGGCAGAGTTTCCAGCATCCTACAGACACATTTTTGCCAGAAATGAGAGTTTATATGGACGGAGTTTTGAGGTCTTGGACAAGTGAAAGTGACCCTTCACCCGGAAGGTAATGTTGCGTTGTTGACGATCTTATCTGAAAACTTAAACTGTTAGAGAAATCACACTTTATTTACTTAATTATGTTTTGAACAGCCATCCATGTGCGAGCCTGATTCTCTTTTATGAGCCAAGAACGGTACTGTACATTCTACGGTTCCATCCATACTGTGTTGCATTCTACGGTGGAAATAATTAGATGAAAGAGGTTCAATTGAATCTCATTCATCCGAAGATATATTGTGCAAGTATGTTAAAAATAATTTTTTCTGTACATATAAATTTTCCGGATCCCCTTAACGTAAGATTTAAATGTAGTATAAAATGTGGTGGGAAGTTTCTTTCAATTGCAAGTTCATATCCCAACTGTGGTATTCTTGCAGTTTCTAATCTCCTTATAGAATTTCTTGCTCTGCCACTAGTTTTATTGTCTGACCATTTCATTTAAAAGTTTAAACTGTTAGAGAGTATAGACATTTATTTACTGAATTATGTCTTCAACAGGTATTCCTTGGGTGTTGATCCTCGCGGATCACCACAGATCGTGATATGGGATGGATCAAATAGACGTTGGCGAAGTGGATATTGGGATGGACTCTTATTCACAGGTGTACCAGATATGAAGGCTGTGTATTTAAATGGTTTCAAGCTTTACAATGAGGGGAATAGGCTATACTTCACTTACACTGCAGCAAACACTTCAAATTTGGTGAGGTTTCATATTAGTCCTAATGGATATGAGCTGCAGCAGAAGTGGGATATATATAAGAGGCAATGGAGCATGATACAATCTCATCCATTGGGCGATTGTGACGTATATAACTCATGTGGGAATTTCGCAAAATGTGATATCTCAAATTCACTAAAATGTACTTGTCTATATGGATTTGTTCCAAAAGATTGGGAGCAGTGGAATGCGAGGAACTGGTCAGGAGGGTGCGTTAGGAGGAAGCGATTGGAATGTGGGAGAAATAGCAGTGTCTTGAGGAGTGATAGTGGAAATGGGGATGGATTCCTAGAGATCAAGGGAATCAAGTTGCCAGATTTCGCGGATAGAGCGGCCGCAGAAAACATCGACGAGTGTAAAAGCAAGTGCCTGGAAAATTGTTCATGTACTGCTTATGCTTTTGTTACTGGAATTTACTGCATGATTTGGAGTGGAGATTTGGTTGATCTGCAGCAGTTCAAGGAAGGCGGGAACACTCTCTATGTTCGCCTCGCTCATTCTGAATTTGGTAAGCATCACAATCTGCTAAAATAGTAAAGTGTTTTAGGAAATAGAAGCCTTTCTGATTTTCCCATTCCAAACTTTCTTTAAACAGGTAAAAAGAGCAGGACAATCAAAATTGTTCTAATATCCATTCTGGTAGCTGTAGCTTTTGTTAGTTGTATAGCGATTTGGCTGCTGTGCAAGTACAAAGCCAAAAGACGAGGTAAAATTTCAAAATAACTGATGTTTTCAACTTGGTTTGTAACATTTATTTCCCTTTACATAGTGTATTTATATCTTCAGTTCTCCATTTTAAGAGTCCAACAGGATCAATGAAATGCCCATACGCAATCCAATTAGGAGCGGAGAACTCCCTATGGACTTATCAGGACCTGGGGACCTGAGTGTTGAAGGGCATCAAGGAAGTGGTTCAGAACTAAAATTCTTCAGTTTCAGCAGTCTAGTAGCAGCTACGCGCAACTTTTCTAATGAAAATAAGCTCGGACAAGGGGGATTTGGGCCCGTCTACAAGGTTGATAGTTCTATCTAAATTGAGATGTGTGTTTTGCTACTAAATTATAGGCTTATTGACTTAAGACTTACGTCGATGTTTATTTTATCTTAGGGAAAACTACAAAGTGGCGAAGAAATTGCAGTGAAGAGGCTTTCAAGAAAGTCAGGACAAGGTGTAGAGGAGTTCAAGAATGAGATAATGCTAATTGCAAAGTTACAACATAGAAATCTTGTTAGACTTTTGGGTTGCTGCATTGAGGGAGAAGAAAAGATTCTACTTTACGAGTACATGCCCAACAGAAGTTTAGATTCATTTCTATTTGGTTAGTTCAAGAATGCTAAAATTTGTATTATATTTTCCTTTGGATGAATATTGATCACTTATAATCATTTTGGCAGATCCTGCTAAACAAGCCCAATTAAACTGGAGGAAACGCTTCAACATTATTGAAGGGATTGCTAGGGGACTACTGTATCTCCATAGAGATTCACGACTCAGAATAATCCATAGGGATTTAAAGGCTAGTAACATTTTGCTGAATGAAGAGATGAACCCGAAAATTTCAGATTTTGGTATGGCCAGGATATTCGGAGGAAACCAGAATGAAGCAAATACAAACAGGGTAGTAGGCACATAGTGAGTATCAGCTCATGTTATAACTACTAATCATCCGCTAACTTGATCCAAGAGCTAACTCTCTTTCATATGTAATTTTTACTTAAATCAGTGGATATATGGCTCCCGAGTATGCAATGGAAGGCTTGTTCTCTGGAAAATCTGATGTTTACAGCTTTGGCGTACTATTGCTAGAGATCATCTGTGGCTGGAGGAACACAAGCTTTCTTTCTGATCAGCACTCAAGCATTATTGGTTATGTATGTCTATTCAATTTTCTCATGACCTACTTTTCAATATTTGATTGTGAAGCTAAAGGCTTTATGTCTTGTCAGGAATACTACAGTTATAAACTACGAGTACGAAATTATTGGTTTTCCCTTTCTCTTACTTTTGTTTTCCTTTTTCATATGGAAATGTTTCAGGCTTGGGAGAAGTGGGACGAAGGTAGACCGATGGATCTAGTGGACCGTTCTATTTGGGAAGAGTGTCAACATGATGAAGTATTGAGATGCATACACTTAGCACTACTTTGTGTGCAAGATATGGCAGTTCACAGACCGAATATGTCTTCTGTCGTGTTAATGTTGGAGACTGACAATATAAGGTTGCCCTTGCCTAGGCAACCTACTTATACCTCTATGAGAAAATATGAAGATGCAGATATATGGAATGAGAAGCAAGATTTTTCCTCAAACAATGTCACGATTAGTGTTATTGTCGGTAGATGACATCTGCTATTTTGCAGAAATATGGGGTCAAGTTATATACTTATAATGTAACATTCTTTCCAGAAGTTGAGTTTGACTATTACAAATGAGTCATTGCATTTACCATATTTTGTAAGCAAATGATTGTTCTTATTCTGTGTTCAAAAATCAGTAAAGCAAAATAACAGTAAACTGAAAATAAAACAGTAAATATTGTTAGTCAAAAACAGAAATAGAAAATAAATCTGAGCCTACAATTTGCTTGTGTGTCTTTAAGGAATTTAATTCTCTCACTGTTGCATAAGGTTTTATGGATTAATTCCACCCAGGATAACGATAAACTATTTTGTGATAGCGGCAATTCAAATAACACACCGTCGGCGAACTCAAGTGGCGGAGCAAATCATACAGTGGACACCTATATTTTGCTTTTGAAAACTATGTAGAGATGCAGAGAAGATAGGGGAAAGTTTGCAGATTTTTGGTGGTGAAAAATGAGGTCAAGCCTCTTAATTTATAGCCAACGAGATTAAGTTCCAACATGCGCAAAGATGCCTGTTCACTTGACAAGGTGTCTATTCGGTAGAAATTATTTAAATTTCTGTTAAGTCTTACTATTTGGTCGCGAATTCGATCATTGGGAAAATTACCGCAATTTTAATTTTAATTTAAAATTTAGCGCGAAAAAATATCAAGAAAAAAAATAATAGAAAAAAAATGGTCCAAAATGCCTCGTTGATTCCCGCTCATTAATACATAATCCAATAAGCATATCTTGTGTTTGTACGAAAATGGGATCCCCAATAGCCGGAGACAAAAGATTCATATGAGAAATCATAAGTAAACGGGCCTCTACTTGGCCAAATCCAAATTTGAATCCAAAGCCTAATGAAGCCGCGAGGCTTGCTCTTTTCTCAATTCTTTGAGAGCTAGAATAAGTACTTATATATATAAGCATAACAATTTTCCTCTTCTTAGCCAATGAGGGAAAAAAATACTTTGTAAAATGAACCAACTTAAATTTTATTTTCCTCCATTTCTTTTCCCTCAATTACTCATTCACACATTTACTCAAAACACAACAATCATACTAATGCCTTTTACAAGAAGCGCATGAATATGTTTTTAGTTTGAAGAACGTCGCGAAACCATTCAAGTGCTATAGAAATTGACCTTTTGGAAATATAACATTATAATGAACTTTTTACTTTTATTCAAAAAAAATTTTTGCTTCGTAAGATCCCGCTTATGTCTATTATACACTAATACTAAAACATCATTATCTATGAAAAAGTACGAGCGTGCTGGGCACGATCTAGAAACATGGTACGATGTTATCCAAATCTCAAGTTATTCAAAGAGTAACTCCAAGTGCGTGGCAAGGAATGTTGGTATTACCCTAATTTCTGATAGTGGTAAGAGAAGAAGTAGTTGATGTTTAAGTGGCTAAGGTTTGGTTTGTCCGAAAATGTTGTCTTTTATGTGACTACATCTTTGGACCGGTTCTCTTTTGATATGCAAAGAAGAGTTGGTCCTATTTTCTATTGGGCTCATTATTGGGTGCAGCTAAAAGGCCTACTCTTCTAGAAGATCAGAATACAATATATATACACCCTATAATTATTATATTTATTTATTCTTTGTATTTATCTAGTATTCAGTTGCAGAGAATAAATCAGTTATAGAGTAGTCAATAGGAGAGTGCCACTTGGTTTTTTTGTTTTCACCCTAGATTCCTTTTCTCCTTGTTTTTATACATCAACACTGTACAGCAGAAGGACACACAATAAGAAAGGAAAATTCTATACGTTATTTTTACAATCTTCATGGTATTAGAGCAGGTTTGATCTGCTTCTGTACTATCTAAAATCTCTCACACATCATTTTCCTTTCTTAATTCACTCAGCAATGGGTTCTACTGAAACCCTTGTCACTTCTTCTTCCACTACTCTAGTTGCTGTATGTGCAGCTTCTCCTGCAGCAGGAATTGTTGACTCAACTCACCCCTATTACCTTCATCCCTCAAATTATCCAGGGATGAATTTGGTTTATTCAGTTTTCGATGGCAAAGGCTACGGAGGTTGGATGAGAGCTGTCGTGACTGCTCTCTCTACTAAGAACAAACTAGGGTTAATTGATGGATCCCTAGTTGTCCCTGAGGCATATTATGGACTACAAAAGGCTTGGGCTCGTAGCAATGACATGGTCCTCTCTTGGCTGTTGAACTCCTTGTCAAAAGAAATAGCTTGTCACGACCCTATCCCGAACCCGATCGTGATGGCGCCTCTCGTGAAGATAAGGCCAGCCAATTCAAACCAAATCTCATTTTTAATCAGTTAATTAACAAGGAACAATACTAGCATAGTTTACGAGCAATCACTTGCGAAAAATATAGCTAACCATCCCGACTACAGCCCAAATCGGGGGGTCACCAGTCATGAGCAACTATGAACCCTAATAACAAGTCCACTAAATACAACATCTGGCACAATTTGTTTGAAGAATATAGAAACAACAAGATAAAAGAGATACGGGGCTACGGATGCCAACAACTACCTCGTAGTCTCTGGATCACCACCTGGCCGGGAGGAATCAACACTCCGGAGCGGAACCAACAACGCCTGAATCTGCACATATGGTGCATGGAGTAATGTGAGTACTCCAACTCAGTGAGTAACAATTATAAATAACGACTGAAAGTAAGAAAACACATAAAGCACAAGGCATTCTATAATGAAGCATTTAAAACATCATTTCGCAAACAGTAAATCAATGAGAAATTCAAGTAAAATCTGCTTTCAACAGGTAAAAACATGTGAAGTAAAACATCGCCCCTCAGGCTATATATGTATCAACAAATCCGCCCGCCCCTCGGGCAACATCATAAAAATAGTACCAGCCCCTCGGGCTCAAATCTCATAATAACATCAGCCCTAGGGCTATCACATGGAACAACATCAGCCCCTCGGGCTATCACATGAAACAACATCAGCCCCTCGGGTTATCACATAGTACAATATCAGCCCCTTGGGCTAGAATTCCCATCACAATGGGTACCCGCGCTCAGTGGGGGTGTACAGACTCCGGGAGGGGCCCCTTACGGCCCAAGCGCAATATCAAGCCATCTCGTGGCACGTATCTCGTGGCAAGTATCTAGGCCCTCGGCCTCATATCAGTCACAAGCCACCTTGTGGCACATAAAGAATCTCAGGCCCTCGGTCTCATATCAATCACAAGCCACCTCGTGGCACATAAAGTATCTCAGGCCCTCGGCCTCATATCAATCACAAGCCACCTCGTGGCACATAAAGTATCTCAGGCCCTCGGCCTCATATCACTCAGTAAAACCTCACATCTGGCCCTCGGCCGCACTCAGTCAGGAAATCATCACAAGCCCCTCGAGCATAGTAAAATAATAGTTCTCAGCCTAAAATATCATTAAAATATTATTTAAGTCTCAAAACTGAGTAAAAGTGGCTGAGTTGTAAAATAGTGAAAACAGCATGACTGAGTTCAAGTAATAAGTCAAAAATAGTGAGGAAACAGTGATAAAGATCCCGAAGGGTTCAAATAATTGGCACGAAGCCCAAATATGGCAATCAACCCAAATCATGATAATAACAAATAAGTTTCAGTCAAATACGCGGTAAAAATTATCAATCGGGACGGACCAAGTCACAATCCCAGTAGTAAACGACCCCACGCTCATCATCGAGCGTGTGTCTCACCTCAATATAGCACTACGATGTACAATCCGGGGTTTCAAACCCTCAGAGCAACATTTACAATCACTACTCACCTCGAACCAGCTAAATCCCTAGCCCGCGATGCCTTTGCCCTTCGAATTGGCCTCCACGCGCGTCGAATCTATCCTAAATCAAAACTAATATGTCACAATATGCTGGGGTAACGAAGCCCAATCGAAACAAATCGGAAATTACCAAGAAATTACAAATTTTGCAAAACCCGAGCCCACTTCTCGAAGCTCAGAAATTTTCACATCAACGCGTCCCTTACCTCCTAACGAGTTCAACCATACAAAAGTTATCGAATTCCAACACCGGTTCGACCTTCAAATCTTAAATCTAAACTTAAGGATTTTTCTCAAATCTTCCAAATTTAAATCACAATTTAAATACTAACTATAGCGATATACCAGGGTAATTTGACCAAAGTTGAGTTAAGAACACTTACCCCGATGTTTCCCTTGAAAATCCTCCAAAAATCGCCTCAAAATTCGCTTCAATCCGAGTTCTATGGCTCCAATTATGTTTAATATGGCCAAATCCCCTCTTTTAAGAATTTGTCCAAGAAAGTCTCCTTTAGATATAGTTTTGAGGTTGGTTTTGCTGTGATTTAGGGTGTTTTTGAGGTGTTTCTCTTAGGTGGTAACGATAGTGGGTTTTGCATGGCTAATGGGTACTGGTTTCTATTTATAAAGGGTAAAAAATCGGGACAAAAACGCCCCAGTAGGGTTTAAAATGTGACTGCATATCCACCGCATATTCAACATGCGGTCCGCATCTTCGCTATGGCCATCGCAGATCGTAACCCTAGCCTTCACCGCAGTTCATGTGAAGCATGGTTTGCGGTGCGCATGTCAACAATGCGACCGCATTTTTGACTGCATTTTTTACGTTGATTTTTGTCTAGAAATCTGTCTCGGTCTGCAGTCTCAGTGTGGTAGATATGCTGTCCGCATTGTGGAAATGCGACCGCATTCCTGACCGCATTCTTGACGTCAATCATTGCCCAGAAAACTATCTGGGTTTGCGATCTGGGTGTGTGGTTTGTGGCTCGCATACTGGGTTTGCGATAGCATATCCCGCTTTGCGATGTCTCTTTATTCTTTTACAAAATTACAAGTTCTGGTTTTTCTGCAACTTTTCCAAGGGCGAAACAGTCCGTTTAGCCACCCTAAACTCACTCGAGGCCACTGGGACCCCAACCAACCATGCCAATATATCCCATAACGTTATTCGAATTTTTTCTAACCTTCGGAACGCTCAAACAACCTCCCAACACCAGATTCCCGTCGGATTCAAGCCTAAGAATTTCAAAATCTTCTAAGTTACTCTTTTAATCAAAAACCCAATCAGACCATGTCCGAATGACATGAAAATTCGCACACACATCCCAAATAACATAACGAAGCATAATAAGGTAGAAATGGGGAAAACAGAGCGGTAACTCATGAGACGACTGGCCGGGTCGTCACATTCTCCCCCACTTAAACAAACGTTCGTCCTCGAACGAGTCAAGAAACGTACCTGAAGCTTCAAATAGGTGAGGATATCTACTCCGCATCTCACACTCAGTCTCCCAGGTAGCCTCCTCCACGGGTCGACCTCTCCACTGCACTTTCACTGAAGCTATATCCTTTGACCTCAACTTCCGAACCTGACAACCCAAAATCACCACTGGCTCCACATCATAGGTCAAATCATCGTCCAACTGAATTGTGCTGAAGTCCAAGATATGAGATGGATCCCCAATATACTTCCGAAGCATAGAAACATGAAATATTGGGTGTACACTTGACAGGCTGGGTGGCAAAGCAAGCTCATAAACCACCTCCCCAATTCTCTGAAGCACTTCAAATGGCCTAATGAACCGAGGACTCAATTTTCCTTTCTTCCCGAATCTCATAACACCCTTCATGGGCGAAATCTTCAGCAAGACCTTCTCACCAACCATGTAGGACACATCTCGGACTTTCCTATCGGCATAACTCTTCTGCCTCGACTGCGCTGTACGGAGCCTCTCCTGGATTGTTTTCACCTTCTCTAGAGCATCCTGAACCAAGTCAGTCCCCAATAACCTAGCCTCGCCGGGCTCGAACCAACCAACTGGAGATCTACACTGCCTCCCATACAAAGCCTCATACGGAGCCATATGAATGCTCGACTGATGGCTGTTGTTATAAGCAAACTCCACAAGTGGTAGAAACTCATCCCATGAACCTCCGAAATCAATAGCACACGCACGTAACATGTCCTCCAATATATGAATAGTATGCTCGGACTGCCCATCCGTCTGAGGATGAAAAGATGTGCTCAACTCCACCTGAGTACCCAACTCCCTCTGCATGGCTCTCCAAAACTGCAAAGTGAACTGAGTACCTCTATCTGAAATGATAGAAACTGGAACACCATGCAGCTGAACAATCTCTCGGATATAAATCTTTGCCAACCGTTCTGAAGAATAGGTAGTACACACAGGAATGAAGTGCACGGACTTGGTCAGCCGATCCACAATCACCCAAATAGCATCGAACTTCTTCAAAGTCCGTGGAAGTCCAACAACAAAGTCCATAGTAATCCGCTGCCACTTCTACTCGGGAATAGTCATCTGCTGAAGCAAGCCACCCGGTCTCTGATGCTCGTATTTTACCTGTTGACAGTTGAGACACCGAGCTACGAATCCCACAATATCTTTCTTCATTCTTCTCCACCAATAGTCTTGCCTCAAGTCCTGATACATCTTCGCAGCACCCGGATGAATGGAATACCGCGAGCTATGGGCCTCCTCCAGAATCAACTCCCGAAGCCCATCCACATTGGGTACACAAATCCAGCCCTATATCCTCAACACTCCATCGTCGCCGATGGTCACATCTTTAGCATCATTATGCTGAACTCTATCCCTAAGGACGAGCAAATGCGGATCGTCGTACTGGCGCTCCCTGATGCGATCATATAATGAAGACCGAGAAACCACACAAGCCAACACCCGACTAGGTTCCGAAATGTCTAATCTCACAAACCTATTGGCCAAGGCTTGAACATCAACTGCAAGGGGTCTCTCCCTAACTAGAATATATGCCAAACTCCCCATACTCATTGCCTTTTGGCTCAAAGCATCGGCCACCACATTGGACTTTCCCCGATGGTATAATAGAGTGATATCGTAATCCTTGAGCAACTCCAACCATCTCCGCTGCCTCAAATTAAGATCCTTTTGCTTGAACAAATGTTGGAGGCTGCGATGATCAGTAAACACCTCACAGGACACGCCATACAAGTAATGCTTCCAAATCTTCAGTGCATGGACTATGGCAGCCAGCTCCAAATCATGCACGGGGTAGTTCTTATCATGGGGCTTTAACTGACGAGAAGCATAAGCAATAACTCTACCCTCCTGCATCAATACACAACCAATCCCAACTCTGGAAGCATCACAATACACAATATATGCACCTGAAGCTGATGGCAAAACCAATACTGCGGCTGTGGTCAAAGCTGTCTTGAGCTTCTGAAAGCTCTCTTCACACTCGTCCGACCATACAAAAGGAGCACCCTTCTGGGTCAATTTGGTCAAGGGCGATGCAATGGATGAAAATCCCTGAACAAACCGGCGATAATAGCCTGCCAACCCAAGGTAACTACGAATCTCTGTGGCCGAAGACGGTCTAGGCCAACTCTGAACCGCCTCTATCTTCTTTGGATCGAGCTGTATACCCTCGCTGGACACTACGTGCCCCAAAAAAGCCACTAAGCCGAGTCAAAACTCACACTTAGAGAATTTTGCATACAGCTTCTCCTCCCTCAATCTATGTAGTACAACTCGTAAATGCTCCGCGTGCTCCTCCTGGCTACGCGAGTACACCAGAATATCATCAATGAATACAACTACGAACGAATCTAGATTAGGTCGAAATACATTGTTCATCAACTGCATGAACGCTGCTGGGGCATTGGTTAGCCCGAAAGACATAACAAAAAACTCATAGTGACCATATCTAGTTCGGAAAGCAGTCTTATGAATGTCTGAATCCCTGATTTTCAACTGGTGATAACCCGAACGGAGATCAATCTTGGAGAACACTCGCGCTCCCTGAAGCTGGTCAAACAAATCATCAATGCGAGGCAAAGGATACTTGTTCTTGATTGTTACCTTGTTCTATTGCCTGTAATCAATGCACATTCTCATCGTGCCATCCTTCTTCTTCACAAACAGAACCGGTGCACCCCAAGGTGACACACTAGGCCGAATGAACCCCTTATGTAGGAGTTCCTGAAGTTGCTCCTTCAATTCTTTCAACTCTGCTGGTGCCATATGATACGGTGGAATAGAGATGGGCTAAGTGCCCGGCACCAGGTCAATACCAAAATCAATATCCCTGTCCGGTGGCATGCCCGGCAGGTCTGCGGGAAATACATCGGGAAAATCCCTCACAACTGGAACCAATTCAATGCTTGGAGTCTCAGCTCCAACATCCCTTACAAACGCTAGGTATGAAAGGCAACCCTTCCTAACCATACGCTGGACCTTCAAGAATGATATCACTCTACTAGGAAGGTAGTCAGTCACGCCACGCCACTCGATTTGCGGCACATCCGGCATAGCCAAGGTGACCATCTTAGCATGACAGTCTAGAATAGCACGACACGGAGATAACCAATCCATGCCTAAAATGACATCAAAATCCACCATGCTCAATAGCAATAGGTCCACTCGTGTATCCAGACCCCCAATAGTCACTACACATGACCGGTACACACGGTCCACAACAACAGTATCGCCCACTGGGGTAGACACATGAACAGGTGAAGCAAGAAACTCCCGGGGCGTACCCAAATAATGAGTAAAATATGAGGATACATACGAATAGGTGGAACTGGGATCAAATAATACAGAGGCATCCTTGTGGCATACTGAAACAATACCTGTAATGACGGCATCTGAAGCACTGGCATCTGTCCTGCCTGGAATAGCATAGAATCGAGCTTGGCCACCGCCTGATCGACCTCCCCCTCTGGGGCGACCCCTGGCTGCCTGACCTCCATCCCTAGCTGGCTGGGCGGGTGGTAAAGTAACTGGAGCAGAAGTCGAGGGCTGACCCCTCTGCTGGGACGATCTAGCACCACGATGAGGACACTGCCTCCACATGTGGCTCATCTTGCCACACTCATAACAGCTCCCTGGTGCTGGAGAAGAGGAATGAAGGGAACCTCTCGCAACGGAGTGTCTCGCAGGTGCGCTCGGCATAGAAGGACCCTGAGCTGACGGAGCACGAGCTAGAAGGGCGCTGAGTGATGATTGGCCCTGCTGCAACCCATGATAACCACGGCCTGCAGATGCCCCACGGTACTCTGGACGGGCTGGCTGAGCAGGCCTGAAGGAACAACCTCTACCATGCTAAAACTGACCCCTCGAAGGAGCACCACTGTAACTACCCGATCCTCGAGGCCTCTTGTCCTCCCTCTCCTCTCGCTCCTGACGGCGAACCGTCTCAATCTGGCAAGCTATATCAACCACCTCCTCGAAGGTAGCACCCAATACTCTCTCCCTGGTCATGAGAATACGGAGAAAATAGTTAAGGCCATCCACAAACCTCCTGATCCTTTCAAGATCAGTTGGAACCATCCAGACAGCATGACGAGCCAATTCAGAAAACCTCGACTCATACTGCGACAGTCATATCCCCCTGTCGCAGCCATTCGAACTGTCTATGCAGCTCCTCTCTAAGGGACTGCGGCACATACTTCTCCAAGAAAAGAGCGGAGAACTGCTGCCAAGTAAGGGGTGCTGCATCAACCGGTCTACGCCTCTCATACGCCTCCCCCCAAGTGAAGGCAGCTCCCGTAAACTGAAAGGTGGTGAATGCCACACCACTAGACTCAAGGATCCCGGCTGTACGAAGCATCCGCTGATACTTGTCAAGAAAACCCTAGCATCCTCGCCCTCAACACCAATGAATGATAGAGGTTGGAGTCTGCCAAACCTCTCAAGACGACACTGCTCATCATCTGGCATAACTAGTACCATGAACTCCTGGGCCGGTGCAACCGGCTGGGCTGGAGGTGCCACCGGCATCTGAGGTCCCTGCACTGCCTGCTCAGGCGTGCGAGCAGCGGGGGTCTGATTGCCTCCCCTGGCTTGTGAAGTAGCTGCTGCTGTGGTGGCTGAGACTGCCTGAGCCAGGCCCGTGCAAACTGATAATATCTGAGCCAAGGTCTCCTGAAGACCCGGAATAACGATAGGCGCTATTGGTGCTTGAGCCGGTGCCACTGGAGCCTGATCCTGAGCTGGGGCAGCTGGTGGATCAATAGGTGCTGCCCTAGCTGCTCTGCTTCTGCCATGACCACGACCGCGGTCTCTGGTGGCCTTAGTGGATGGCACTGGTGGTCATCCACCTCGTCCGGTATCTCGCGTCCTCACCATCTGTGAGAGAATATGATAACAGAAGTTTTAGTGCTCGGATCAACAAGCTCGCACGACAAGAATTTCAAGAATATGAAGTTTTTCCTAAAAGGTTCTGCAGCCTTTCGAAGATAGATACAGACGTCTCCGGACCGATCCACGAGACTCTACTATACCCGCTCATGACTCGTGAGCCTATGTAACCTAGGCTTTGATACCAACCGGTCACGACCCTACCCCGAACCCGGTCGTGATGGCGCCTCTTGTGAAGACAAGGCCAGCCAATTCAAACCAAGAGATTTTTAATCAGTTAATTAACAAGGAAATAATACTAGCATAATTTACGAACAATCACTTGCGAAAATCATAGCTAACCATCCCGATTACAGCCCAAATCGGGGGGTCACCAGTCATGAGCAACTATGAACCCTAATAACAAGTCCACTAAATACAACATCTGGCACAATTTGTTTGAAGAATATAGAAACAACAAGATAAAAGAGATACGGGGCTGCGGACGCCAACAACTACCTCGTAGTCTCTGGATCACCGCCTGGCCGGGAGGAGTCAGCATTCCGGAGCGGAACCAACAATGCCTGAATCTGCACACATGGCGCAGGGAGTAATGTGAGTACTCCAACTCAGTGAGTAAAAATTATAAATAACGACTGAAAGTAAGAAAATACATAAAGCAGAAGGCATTCTATAATGAAGCATTTAAAACATCATTTCGCAAACAGTAAATCAGTGAGAAATTCAAGTAAAATCTCCTTTCAACAGGTAAAAACATGTGAAGTAAAACATCACCCCTCGGGCTATATATATATTTTATATATATATATATATATATACAAATACGCCTCTTGGGCAACATCATAAAAACAGTACCAGCTCCTCGGGCTCAAATTTCAGAACAACATCAGTCCCTCGGGCTATCTCATGGAACAACATCAACCCCTCGGGCTATCACATGAAACAACATCAGCCCCTCGGGCTATCACATAGTACAATATCAGCCCCTCGGGCTAGAATTCACCACATCACAATGGGTACCCGCGCTCACTGGGGGTGTACAGACTCCGGGAGGGGCCCCTTACGGCCCAAGCGCAATATCAAGCCATCTCGTGGCACGTATCTAGGCCCTCGGCCTCATATCAATCAAGCCACCTCGTGGCGTATATACAGTATCTCGGGCCCTCGACCTCATATGTGTCACAAGCCACCTCGTGGCACATAAAGTATCTCAGGCCCTCGGCCTCATATCAATCACAAGCTACCTCGTGGCACATAAAGTGTCTCAGGCCCTCGGCCTCATATCACTCAGTAAAACCTCACATCTGGCCCTCGGCCGCACTCAGTCAGGAAATCATCACAAGCCCCTCGAGCATAGTAAAACAATTGTTATCAGCCCAAAATATCATTAAAATATTATTGAAGTCTCAAAACTGAGTAAAAGTGGCTGAGTTGTAAAATAGTGAAAACAGCATGACTGAGTTCAAGTAATAAGTCAAAAATAGAGAGGAAACAGTGAAAAAGATCCCCGAAGGGTTCAAATAATTGGCACGAAGCCCAAATATGGCAATCAGCCCAAATCATGATAATAACAAATAATTTTCAGTCAAATACGCGATAAAAATTATCAATCGGGACGGACCAAGTCACAATCCCAGTAGTAAACGACGACCCCACGCTCATCATCGAGCGTGTGTCTCACCTCAATATAGCACTACGATGTACAATCCGGGGTTTCAAACCCTCAGAACATCATTTACAATCACTATCACCTCGAACCAGCTAAATCCCTAGCCCGCGACGCCTTTGCCCTTCGAATTGGCCTCCACGCGCGTCGAACCTATCCAAAATCAGAACTAATATGTCACAATATGCTGGGGTAACGAAGCCCAATCGAAACAAATCAAAAATTACCAAGAAATTACGAAATTAGCAAAACCCGAGCCCGAACCCACTTCTCAAAGCTCAGAAATTTTCACATCAACGCATCCCTTACCTCCTAACGAGTTCAACCATACAAAAATTATCGAATTCCGACACCGGTTCGACCTTCAAATCTTAAATCTAAACTTAAGGATTTTTCACAAATCTTCCAAATTTAAATCACAATTTAAATACTAACTATAGCGATATACCAGGGTAATTTGACCAAATTTGAGTTAAGAACACTTACCCCGATGTTTCCCTTGAAAATCCTCCAAAAATCGCCTCAAAATTCGTTTCAATCCGAGTTCTGTGGCTCCAATTATGTTTAAGATGGCCAAAATCCCCTCTTTTAAGAATTTGTCTAAGAAAGTCTCCTTTGGATATAGTTTTGAGGTTGGTTTTGCTGTGATTTAGGGTGTTTTGGAGGTGTTTCTCTTAGGTGGTAACGATAGTGGGTTTTGCATGGCCAATGGGTACTTGTTTCTATTTATAAAGGGTCAAAAATCGGGACAAAAATGCCCCAGTCAGGTTTAAAATGCAACCGCATATCCGCCGCATATTCAACATGCGGTCCACATCTTCACTATGGCCATCACAGATCGTAACCCTAGCCTTCACCGCAGTTCAGTGTGAAGCATGGTTTGCGGTGCGCATGTCAACAATGCGACCGCATTTTTGACCGCATTTTTGACGTTGCTTTTTGTCTAGAAATATGTCTCGGTCTGCGGTCTCAGTGTGGTAGATATGCGGTCCGCATTGTGAAAATGCAACCGCATTCCTGACCGCATTCTTGACATCATTCTTTGCCCAGAAAACTGTCTGGGTTTGCGATCTGGGTGTGTGGTTTGCGGCTCGCATACTGGGTTCGTGATAGCATATCCCGCTTTGCGATGTCTCTTTATTCTTTTACAAAGTTGCAACTTCTGGTTTTTCTGCAACTTTTCCAAGGGCGAAACAGTTCGTTTAGCCACCCTAAACTCACCCGAGGCCACTGGGACCCCAACCAACCATGCCAACATATCCCATAACGTTATTCGAATTTGTTCTAACCTTCGGAACGCTCAAACAACCTCCCAACACTAAATTCCCGTCGGATTCAAGCCTAAGAATTTCAAAATCTTCTAAGTTACTCTTTTAATCAAAAACCCAATCAGACCATGTCCAAATGACATGAAATTTTGCAACACACATCCCAAATAACATAACGAAGCATAATAAGGTAGAAATGGGAAAAACGAAGCGGTAACTCATGAGATGACTGGCCGGGTCGTCACATAGCTGAAACTGTGCTATATTCTCAGAGTGCAAAAGACTTGTAGAGTGACCTAGAGGATAGATTTGATCAGACAAATAACAAATGGAGCAAAGCTATTTTAATTGCAAAAAAGAACTTAGTATTGTGGTGCAAGGTAACACAAGTATGTTTACTTATTTCACTAAGATGAAAAGCCTATGGAATGAACTTGATGCACTTAATACATTTTCTATTTGTGTGTGTGATTGTGAATGTGGAGCTAAGGCCAAGACACATAAAGCACATCAAGATGAAAGGCTTCTGCAATTTCTAATGGGCCTGAATGATACATTCATTGGTGTAAGGAGCAACAAACATACTGCTATCTTCCCCTTTACCCTCTGTAGGACAAGCTTATTCTCTAGTAATTCAAGATGAAAAACAAAGAGAAATCCATGCTACACCTGCTTACCATGGGGATTCATCTTCCTTTAATGTTAATAATCAGGCAGCAAATTTCAAAAGGTTCAAGGACAACAAAGGACAGAAGGGATTGCCCATCTCTAAGAAGGCTACTGGTATCTATGCTTACTGCAAAAATCCAGGTCATACCATTGATTAATATTATAGAATTCATGGTTTCTCAATTGATTTGAAGTTCACAAGTCAGAGAAAATTTCAAGGAAGAGGACATGTGCAAGCAAGTAATGTTTTTAGCTCAAATGGAGAAAGTGTGCCGACAGGAAATATTGCAGAAAATTTCAGTATTGTTGCAGCTTCTTCAACAGGTGAAGTTGGGACAACATGGTACAAGCACTTCTGATCCTTCAGCCAATGTAAGCTGTGCTGATATGACAAAATTCTTTGATTCTTATGCATGTTTCATTCAAACTAACAACAATTCATGGATATTAAATAGTGGAGCAACAGAGCATATGTGTTTTAATAGAGAATTCTTCATTGACTATAAAGCCTTACCTAAACCTCTTATGGTTAAACGTCAAAATTCCTATAGAGTTAAGGTGACTCACTCAGGTTCAGTTTCTTTACTTCCCAATGTGGTTTTACAAGATATTTTGTATACTATCTTTTAGATATAACCTCTTATCTGTACATATATTGTGCAGACAACTAAAGAAGTATGGTTGATTCACCCATTCTTCTTATTTTCTACTGCATGGTCCTTCACTAAAGAGCCCTATGGAGATTGGTAAAGAAGAGGGAGGAATTTACATTCTCAAATCTAGCCATTCACTAGTTGCATCTAAGAGTCTATCTAAGTCTAGTAGTCTTTCTGTTTCAAAGATTACACATTCCAATGTTGTTTTAATTCTTGTTCTGTCTTTTCTAATCCTAATGTAAAAGAAAAATTGTGGCACTATAGATTAGGCCATTTTCCATTGAGTAATATGAAGAAAATCTCAACAGTTTATGTTCCAATTTGTTCCAGTTTTTCTAGTCCTTGTGCTATTTGCCCTATCGAAAGACAATCCAAGCTTCCATTTCCTACAAGTTGTGTATCAACCAAGAATGCTTTTGAAATGATACATGTGGATACCTGAGGACCTTACAACACCTGATGACGTCCACAACACACCTTGATAAAAGATATGATACGGTCGTATGCAATATAAATTACCCAACTATGAGTTGGGGTCGAATCCACAGGGAGATATAAGGGGTGTTAGGAGTATATACATGAAGAAAGCGAATGGATTAACTAAATTTGCACTTCTACAATGAGTTTTGATTTCTACTTCTACTATTACTCTAACAATTGTAAGCTAAGTAAAAGAAACTAGAAATAAACGATTGTTTTTGGTATTTTTCCAAATAGCTTAAAAGCCTAAGGATGTGACCATAACCTAGGTGTTCGTGTAATGGGTTAAATACATTAATACTTATTTTGTTGATTGGGGTATATTATAGCTCTCAACTGTACATAACCCACTCAATACCTCTCGATCAGAGAGTGATTTTGCCCAATTTGGCTTTCTCAAGCCCAAATGGGTATAAAAAAAATAGTTGATATGAGCTCAAGTCGGATTCTTACTATCTCTAGTTTAAACCCTTAATTAGGCCAATCAAACTCTCAATTAGCCCAATTCCTTGTTAGCCAAGTTATCCTAGACTAGGTCCCTCTTTCTCAAGTAGAGACTAAGTCAAAAAGGCATGAATTAATGTTTGCAACCATTAATTCTAAAATTAAAGCATGAACTAAGCTAATTAATCAAAACCCAATCATAAACAAGCATTAAATTAAATACCCATAAGGTTTGCACGCTAGGGTTGGGTCACAACCCTAGTAAGAATCTAGCTACTCATAATGGGAGTTGAAGAAATAATGAAGAAAAGATAATTAAACTCATAATCAAATATTAAAAATGATAAAATATAATGTTTAAACATTAAAATAATCACAAACTTCCTAAAATGACAAAAGGTAACGGCTACAGCAGATTTTTACTTCAAAACTTGACCAAAAATTGTGAAACTCGTCTATTTATAGTTGGCCAAAATTCGCTGAAAAAAATGCCCCTCGGGAGGTTCTACGGCCGCACAATTCCATGTGCGGTCAATAAATCTCTTTAGTTGTCAGGAGATGGGATTCTACAACCGCACATTTCGGGATTGCTGCTGCGAAGCAACTTCTGTGGCCGCACAATTCTTGTGTGGTTCGACTTCAGCAAGGTTTCAGGACTTGGTCTTTTGCACACTCTCTGAACTTGGAATCATTTGTCAGTGCAGACCCTGTTTTGCGGCCGCACAATTCATGTGCGGTTCGCACATTGGTCAAAATCCTGTTGGGTTCTTTCGCTTGGTTTGCAGCCGCAGATGGAATTCTACGATCCGTAATTACTTCTGCGGACCACACTTCTTTGCTTATGTGCCCTTTATTGCCTTATGCTTCGGAACACTCCTTTTTGAGTTGGATTTCATCATGGGAGACCAAACTTGCAGTATTCCGGCAATTTGCACAATTTCATTAGTTTTGGGAACATAAATCAATACTTTCGGACTAAAACAAAAGCAAAAAGATGTTAATAAGTAGTCAAAATACTCATTATCAACTCCCCCAAACTTAAGTCTTTGGTTGTCGTCAAGTAAATAAATTAGTTCCCACCTTCTAAAGTTATGGGTCATTTTAGCGAGCCAAAGGTGAGTCATTCACACATCAGTTGGGACCAACAATTACGCCCACCACCCATGTATTATCAACAAGGCGACAAGTCAAATATTCATGTACATATAGTTCTAATGTGACATTTGAGCTTCAAGAATTGACTTTACTCATTAAGAACTCTTGCTCTATCATGTAGGCTATGGTGGACTTCAAACTCCTCCTTCTCTACTTTCCATTTGCCAAGCTCACATAAGAAATCAGCACTCAATCCGAAGATTCATGAGAGCCTCACTCATCTCTCAAAAGAGAATGTCACAAGTACGGCTTAAAGTACCATAGGCTTGCCCCTCATGTAGATCTTCACTAATGTAAGCTCACTTAGTTTGAAATCAAGTAGGATTTATTTCGGGATGCAATGAAGGCTTTTGGGTTAGGGTAGGATATCGTATGGGTAAGTGGTTACACCTTTCCTTAAGCACTCCATATTTCATTTCTCGGCTCACAATTGCTCATTCTTAGAGGCACTTTCTTTTCATTGGGGACTATAGAGACTTAACATCACTCTTTCTTGATTATTTCATTCTTTCTCTCCCTTTTGATTTTTCAATGCTTGGGATCATTATCTCTTTT
Source organism: Nicotiana obtusifolia (assembly GCA_002018475.1). NCBI lineage: Eukaryota > Viridiplantae > Streptophyta > Magnoliopsida > Solanales > Solanaceae > Nicotiana > Nicotiana obtusifolia. The sequence continues at coordinate 51,915 of MCJB01009611.1, read as the reverse complement.
TGAATCCATCAACCCTTCGCGTTTTGCATTTTTCTTTTTTGTTCTTTTCTTTTCTTGCCTTCTCTTTCACAAAGTTCATTTTTTTTCTATTTTTGTGCCTTGATACCTTTTTCAAATCCTCATCTCTCCCCCAAACTTATGTTTTAAGTAGGGGTGGGCATCGGTCTGTTCGGTTCAGTTTTGTAGAATTTCGGTTCGATTTATTCGGTTTTCGGTTTTTGATTTTAATAACCAAAATCGAACCATAATAACTTCGGTTCAGTTCGGTTTATTCGTGTTCGGTTTGCTTTATTCGGTTCGATTTTTCGGTTTCAAGCCACGACAAAAATAGTATGGAACAACGAAAATAAATTACTTGTTGACAGAAAAAGACAAAAGAAATAAGAAATCCCACCAAAATACTTGTTGACAGAAAAAGACAAAAGAGATATTCTTTAGTAACGTATAAGTTGTCAACTTATATTTAAGTAAGTCTGTTATTGTTATCCGTACTATATAAAATATTAATAACGTATAAGTTGCTCTTATATTATTATTTTTTCGATGTTAATACCATTTCCTATTTTAACATCAAAACATGAGGGTTGAAAATATTTTTTTAATTATTTAAACTAATATCTTTTTGTTATTGCTAAGTAACAACGAAACAATGGTAGTAACAACTTAGCATACTCACACAAGCTTAATTTTTAAAAAACAAATTTCCAAAGACTTATAAAATTTCATGGACAAGCACATAGTTTAAAAAATTCAAAAAAGGAAAAAAAATATATAAACTAATGGGTCCTTAGTTTTCTTCTTTTTTTTTTCACAAAAAAATAATAGTTGACCAAAAAATAAAACAAGGAAGAAAATATCTAAAGAGTAAGCAAAAGAATTCTGAAAATCAAAAGAAAGTTTCTGTCAACAAATATGAATTTTAGGGGTGGGCATATAAAAATTCGGTTTTTCGGTTAAACCGAACCGTTAAAACCGAAAACCGAACTTTTAAAAACTATAAACCGCAAATCGACCGAAAAACCGAAACCGAATAAACCAAAATTTCGGTTCGGTCGGTTTTTTCGGTTCGGTCGGTATTATGCCCACCCCTAGTTAGCCATTTGTTTCACAAGAGTGTTAAGGAAAGTCAGGGTGCCAAGAGAGGGTCACGACAAAACGGGTAAAGGCTTATACATGGTTATCAAATGAGAAATGCTAGAGGCTCAAAGGGGTTGACTAGGGATAACGACATTGCTTAGCAATAGAAAGCTCAAACGCGCCAAGGAAAGCCTACAATCACTTCTCAAACCAAGAAAAACTTAGGATTTTGCCTTGAAACACATCCGGGGAAAGTTCTAGGCCCTTCGCATAGATACTTGGACTAACAATAATTCATCTCACCCCGCACACAACTAGATTGTAAAAGAGGATAGAGTTTAGGGCCAATAATGACCACATTCAAGTTTAAAGATCACTATGGTCCAATTAAACCACTCGATGATTGCTAAAGTCAACTCAAGAGTCACAAAGTCACTAACTAGAGCTATTTCTATCAAAAACCTTGTCTCTTACCATAAGCACGTAGTTAAGTGTGTTGGTACCAATTGAATCATGGTTGACTCTTCGAGCATGACTTAATTAGGTCTTTTTATTCATTACTACTACCATTATTACCTAAACACAAAAACGGACTCATTTTCTTAAGAAAGTTGTCATGCCATCCATCGTTGGGACGAGTCACCCGGTTCACACAATAACTACCTTTGGAAAGAACCGTGGCGTTAGGAAAACCAAAGGCTTATTATCTACTAAAGCATAAAAAGAATCTACTTAACAAAACAAAAACTAATATGGAATAGATAAAGAAGCTAATAAGCAAAAACAAAGATAAAGAAGCTAATGAGAAAAACTACTAAAGATAGAATAAATATACATAGTAAGAGAGAGAGAAGATAGATAAATACAAATAAGAAAAAAAAAGTATCATCAAATTATTACGGGCCAAATGTATCAAAGTGTACCAAATGTGTCAAACAAACTCCAACCCCCTCCCCCCAAATAAAAGTAAGCATTGTCCCTAACGCTTAGCAAAATAAGTGCAAAGGACAAGAGGGTGAAGAAAATTCCCTATGGCTCCTTGAACATCTGTGTCCCTGTTGATACCCAATTTTGCCCTCATATTTTATAAATATCATGTATACTTTCAAAAATATCATTTTTGCATCATCACCTAATTTACACGGGTCATATAAATATTTTCTACAATTTTTCATATTTTTTAAATCTTTAAAATTGATTTTCTTGCATTTAAATTACTTGAATATGTATTAATTATACTTTAAATTATTTTGTGATGAATTAATCATCCAAATAAATTTTTTTACATCCACATATAAGTTTCATAATATTTTAATTCGTTTCATATAATTATATTATTATTTTAAGCTATTTACACAATTCTGCAATAATAGCCTATATGATATGCATAATTACATTTTTATTACATTATTTGTGCCCAAATAGCATTTTTATATTTTTATAATATTAAGATATTATTTTTAAACACTTTAATACATAAATAATATTTTATTATTTGTTAATTACTTTTCATAAATTATTTTTATAAAATTTCATGTATTTAAATTATGGCCCAGTTTTAAAGTGAATTTCAGACAATAAACAGGCCCAAAACATTTGGCCCACTTTATGTCGCTTTCAGCAGCCCAACCAAACCTGGTGGGGATCCATTTTGTGACCCGCCCCATCTCTCTTTTAATCTTGACCGTTGATCTCATATGATCAACGACCCATAAACGATCCCTCTCTTTAATTAACCAAACTCACCCGAAAACCCTACCACTTCTCAAGGACCCCCCCCCCTCTCAAACACTCCCCTCTCCTCTCCTCTCACACCAAACCCTAGCCGCCTCACTCCAAATCTCGGTCCGTACCGAAGAAAATGTGGAAATCTCCCACATTTCCTTTCCTTTTTCTGTACTCACAGCATTTCTTTCCTGTTTTCTTGGCACTACTCGTTTGGTATGGAGTTATTTAAGGAAACCGGTATTTGGGAGGTTTCTTAGGCATAGATTCTTGGTGGTTATCATATTCTCGACCTGATACATTCACCACTAGGCTATACGAGAACGATTTGACAAGATTCTTCGGCCAATTTGTGATTCCGGGCGAAACTAGGGTTTGCCTAATTTTTCTCCTAATTTGGTTCTAAATCGATTCTGCATGTTCTTCTTTCCTTATTTATGTTTGATTGACTATGTTTCCTTGTTTGGATGTTCGATTTTTGCTACTATATAACCCCTCCCCAATTTCCCCTTTAGAGGTTATTACTGCTATTACTCTCACTCTCACTTGTTCTACTATTATAAGTTTGAGACCCTGACCGGCTGAAAGCCAAGGCCACTGGAATTCAATTTTTGTTCTTTTCTTAGTGCGAGCACTGCCCGGGATTCACTTGAAACCCTTGGGAACTCTGACGCATTGGGACCTTGGGATTCCTGATGTTCCTTCTCTATTACTGCTGACTGAGCTACCATTGGCACTCGATTTTTCCTTTACTTTCCTGTTAATCTGCAACTAGTTAGTGTTCATGGCTCTTATAATTTCAAGTATTTCCCTTCTGATTGTCTATGTCATGTGTATTATGTGTACCGGTATCGTTTGACTTGTGTGAGTAAGCATGACTCAGTTTTCTTGCTATTTGTGAACCCCCCAGCATTGTATTGTGGTAGGATTTACTGTAATCCTATTGTCTTAACAATGTCCTACAATTCTATGTTCTCTAGTATCGAACTTGATAAGCTTCAACATATATAGTGTGCTCTCATTATGTGTATTTGACTCGAATGGATTCTGGCTTTCTTAAGTGTTACCTGACTTTAGTGTTAACCTTGAATTTTGTATAGTTTCATGTTCCATGAGTCCCCGTATCACCTTAGATTTTTGAGCCTTTTTGAGATTATTGATATTTGCTAAATTTGAATGTTGTAAGTCTCTCATGTTTGAGCTAAGTGGGTGTTTGTAAGTCGATTTGGACTATGCCTACTAGTCTGCCTGTTTTTAAGAAGTCTTGTTTCATTACCAGTTAGTTGTGACCATGCCTTCTTTATATCTCACACTTGGTGCAATATGAACAAGCTGATAACTTTCCTTAGAATTAATCCATGATCCTATAATTCTTGCATGCCAATACTGTTTAAAGTTTTCAGACGAAGCATGACTTATACCTTTAGTGAACCCCAACAATGTTTTAATTGTTCTATGTTATTGTATTTCTGTTATCATGATGAAATCATGCCATGCTAGTGTTAAATTTACTAGAGTCTAATTCCTTTGGGTAATCCTGGATGTATAACTGCACTTATCATACATGATCAACCTGCAGAATCTCTGGTTTCTTTAGAATTAAATGAATACATGCTAGTTACTCTGTCACCCCATGGAACTGTGTCTATATGATTGTTTTGTAGGACTAGTTTCAAGCATGTCTTACTTTAGACCCTCCTAGTAAACTTTCTATATGTGAACTCCTGTTGAATTAATTATGTACCATGTTTGTTTTAAACCCCTGTCTGTTGAAATCTCTTTGAGGTTTTTGTTCTATTCTTATTCATGTGCTTCTTTACCTCTTGGATATCATGTTTAACAAGTCCAGTTTCTTAATTAGCTATAACTCCTAAGTATTCCCCTGTGTATACTTCTATATATGAAGTTATTGGAGTAATTAGTTTGCGTGGACTGTTACCCTTGGCATTTGTTGTTGGTTACTGGGTAAGCAAGACAATTGCCTTCACGTTTGGGCCTGGTTTGATGGGCCATATGTGTTGTGGGACCTGGGTACTGGATTCAGGTGCATCCTTGTAGTCCTTGTGAGCTTGGCATTTGGGCCTGCTGGTGGTCCGGAGAGTAAGACTGTTGAAGGCCCAGAAAGTCCGAGGATTCCTTTGTATTGGGATTTTAGCTGTCCTATTGGGCTTATGATTGTTTTATTCTGTTTACATTATTTATTTGGCCTGTAATAATTTGTAATAATGAATAATGGGGAGATTAGTAAAAAGGGCTGGGGTATTCTAATACTAGCATGTAAAGGTAGAAAACATGTCTATAGGGTATATGTGTTCTATTTGCTATTGCGTCCAGCATGCCTTACCCATTGTTTTGTTTAGTGTATGTTGCACTAATAGGAACCATGCCTATAGGAATCACGTACACACTTCACTTAACTCGTCAAAATATGCTATGCTTGTTTCTATGTCTACTATTCAACGCTTTTAGATCATATGCCTATAGGTAATTACGATAATACAATACCTTCACTAATCTAGATACCATGACTATAGGGTTTAATAGTTGATCAACTGCTTCATGCTGCTTTTGTACTGCCTCACTTAGGTAGCATGCCTATAGGGCTAAAGTATTATTAAATCAAGTCTAATTGTCAATTCTTAGAAATCCTACCTATATGATACGATTATACGCCTAGAAACCCTATTTATAAATCCATCACTATTAATTCTTAGCTTTCAAACAGTTTCACTGCCTCATTGCACATACAATTTAGATATCATGCCTATATGGTTTGTAATACCTATAATCTGCGGATTCATTTGTCTGAACTAACAACGCTGCTTGTACGATACTGAAATTCAGAATCACCTAGAGGCCATGCCTATAGGACTTAATGACCATAAGTCTTAATTCTGAAATTGTCTATTGCCTAATATAAGAATCTGATCGCGTGATTTTGTGCTTATGTGTGGAGGTCAACTTGAGCCTTTCATTGCAATTATGTGCATTCCTATCTGTTTTGAATGTCGCTTAGTTTGATCATTATGAGCAACCTAAGTAAAGTCTAGAACCACCTAATAGTAGGTCCAAAGCCTCCTAGACCATAGGCATGGGACGGGTAGTGCACGCATAGGAAACGTTTTAGAAGTTAGAGCGCCTTTAAGTAATAACTTCAACATAGTAATCAGGTAACAGGAGATGATAGTTTGTGCCCGCTGAATAATATGAGCAACGCCTACCCAAAAGGAGTTGCGAAGTATTATTTATGTTGCACGAGGTGATCCTTTATGCTAAAAAACTTAGAACACCCCTATCCTATTATATACTGGTTGTTCGCACTTAGTCATAGATCGACGTAATTGTACTCCTTGTGATTTTTTAAGACTTGTATCAATTAGTCATATAGTTAATTCTTATGTTATAATAGAGTCTTCAACTTCTACATCTTTCTTTGCTTATTTAATCACCTAGCTTAATTATCTAATCCACATAGTGTAAAATTCGGCTAGGACCCACAACTGTGGACCTCGAAGAGTGCCTAACACCTTCTCTTTGAGGTAATTTGAGTCCTTACCCAATCTTTGGTGGCGTTGACTAGTCAAGCAGAGTTATTTGAAGATAGGAGCAACTAACATACCTTAAAATTATTAGGTGGCGACTCTTCTCTTTTAACACCCATTTAAAAAAGTTGTCACATGTTGAAACCCGCCTTCGCGAGAAAAAAAGGGGCGCGAAAGTCCCTAGCAATGTCATCACCCTCCGGATCAGCCAACTAGATCTCATCATCCTCGACTCTAGGTGTGACTGGGTTGGCGAACATCTCATGCACTGCCTCAGTAGTGTCGGCAGCAAGGTCTGGCTCTTCAAACTAGCCAGCTGGTGCTACCGGTGAAAATGGGGCTGAAGGATCTGGGGCAGAGTGGTGCGGGTCAAGCAACATGTCAAAGGGAAGGTCTCTGGCTGTAGCAACTCTGTTCACCTCTCTCCGGAGCTTATCCACTGACTTATTGCTGGCCTGGGACTTCCTCATCTTCTTACTTCCTTTCCCAGCTCTTCAATCACCGACCCGTGCTGTACCAAAGTGCTCATGATTGTCTTCTGGTTCTCCAAAATATTCTTTAGTGTCTCATTAGTTGTAGAAGGAGCCTGAGGTTCCTGAGAAATGGACTGCACTGCAACAGTACTGGACAAGTCAGACAAATTTGCAGTAGCTGTCTGCATCCAGTTATTGAGACTCTCCAATGTCTGGAACACTCACAGCGAAGATATTGGGGAAGTGGGCATGGGCACTGACGTCAAAGCTGTGGTAGGGAATGTGGATGATGGTGGAGGCATAGCTGCGGCACTGGAGGAAGGCTCATCCGAAGTGGATGCAACATTAACTGTCTCAGAAACTACCACATGGCTCATCAGACTGGCCTATGATGGTAGGAGGCTGAACTTTCTTCTTTAGGTTACTCTCATCCATAGGTGAATAACAATCAAAAGAATTCTTCGTCTTCACCTTTGTGTCAAAATCCCTTGGCTCTACCTTTGCATCAGTAAGATATTCTGTAATGGTGTTGGGATACGAGTATGACGAGCTATCCTGTTGTGCTATCACTGAGATGTTGGCTGACATCACAACACCTACATTGATTGGGTAACCGGCCACGGTGGAAGAAACACATACTGCCCGAGGGATGGGAAGGTGAGTCTCGTTCTGGCATGGATCAAACCTATTGCAAACAAATGTCTGTCAACCCTTTGCCTTAAAATTCAAAGTTTTCCGCTGAATAGGAACCCCGGCGGCGATCCATGGTGGTGATGGCCCTGGTGGTGCTAGAATCTCAGCTAACCGAGGTTGGACTTCCTCCAATAGTGCACACTTCACAATATACTCCTTCGGCTCAACATCTTCAAATCCCAAGTACACGTTTAGCGTATGCAGATAAAACCTCACCTTGAGGTTGCGTACTTTGGTCACCTTCGTCCCTTTCTTTATGTGAGCCACATTGGCATAGAATCCGCGGACAAGGTATTCTTTTGAATCCACTACGCTCTGGGTGAACCACATCCACCCCTTTCTTGCCCAGAACTGTCTTAATATGGCTGGGTTGTACTTTTCCAAATCCCTCAACAGAAATTATCACTCAAGAGTTAGCGACCTCACTGGACACTATATACGAAAGTTGGTGAAGGCGGCCAGGCTGACAAAACGGTCCTCCCAAACCTCTTTCTTCTTTGATCTTTCAAGGCCGAAAGCTGTAGCATCTCCCCCTCTGCCATTATCCGGGATATCATGAACTAGTACAAAAACCTGTACCTCAGGGCTAGTGCAGCGGATGGCTCAGAAGCCTGACTAGCACTCTCCGATCCCTCGGAAGTGCTGTGAGATGAAGACGGCTCGTCCCTGAGCTGGTATCTCCTCTGTGGCCTTGATTGTGTGATTGGCTGCTCCTGAACAGATGCTGAGTTGCCCTGTGACACTTCCTTAGAGGGGACATATGAGCTAGGCTCAGAGAGGTCTACACCTTTCCCTCTGCCTGTTGGTGCTTTCTTTCTTACCGTCTTTTGCTGACCAAGGGGCAAGGCACTTTTGCCTCAGCCCGAGAAGGTTCACTTCTCCCTTTGGAAGTGTCACCTTGTCCTCTGGATCAAACCATTGTTTCTATCACGCATAAAAGATTGTTAGTTGCAATTCGATGTTCAAACACATACTGCAGACATATAAGTAAAGGAAAATCCAGAAGATATAGTGGGGGTGTACAGTTGAATCATGCTTGCAGGGAAAGTGATCTGCGGTGCGCCCAATTTTACTTGCGGCCACAGATGGAGACTTGCGGACAGCACATTTTTGTTGTGCGGCCGCAGAAGTGAAGTACGGTCCGCACAATTTGACTTACGGCTGCACCTATGAATCCCAAAAATGCCAACTCTCTGAAGACAGAGAATTGGCTAATGTGCGATCACAAAAGGATTTCTGCGGTCTGTACAGTTAGACCTGCGGCCACATTGGAGTCTCAAAGTGAGGACTCTCTGATGACAATAAATGTGTTGATCTGCGCCGCAAAGGGAATTCTGCGGTTCGCACATTTTAATTTGCGTCTGCAGATTCCTTCTTTACTTAGTTGCCCACAATTCAACATCTGGGGACTGCACAAATTCAAGTGCGGTCGCAGATTTCAAAAAAATACGTACAGATCAAATTTGTCTAGTTAGGTTTTTCAAATTCTCCTACAATTAGACATGGCAACATTATAAAAACATGAAATTTCACTAAACTAATCCCCATAAAGCATGTATCAAGTTAACCCAGTTCAGATTTACCCCACATGGACACACAATTGAACTCGAATAAAAAATGGCCTAAAAAGAACTAAAAATCTACAAATTAAACGAACAAAAAATATTAACGTGAAATTGAAGCATACCAGATAGAGTGAGTGTAATGAGTGAATGATAAAAGCGGCTCTGTGTGTGGACAGATGAAATCTCTAAGAAAATTCAACAGAGCACAATTTTTAGTTTAGAGAGTGAAAAGTGTAAATTGGGCCATGTTTCTCTATTTATACTAATGGTTCGCTAAGGGGAAAAAGGACGAGTGCGGCTACACATTTTCATGTGTGGTCTGCACTCTATTGCCTAGGACCTCACCTCATATTTTCATCTGCGGTCCGTACATTTTCAGGTGTGCCCGCAGATTTCTCGTGTGGTCGCAAATCAACCCCCGCACGACAGGCTTAAACTTTAGAGAGTTGTTATTTTTGACATATCAATTGTACGGTCCGCAAGAGGAATGTGCGACCGCAATGCTCTTTTGATAGAGCACATAGAAATGTTCGGTCCGCACAATTCTTGAACACTTAGCCATATTTTGTCCATAATTCCTGCAAGTCACACTCATCCCTGTAGCACACTTCAAATCAAGTTAGAACAAAAATAACACCTAACTACAAAAGAAAAAGAAAAAAAACATGGGTTGCCTGCGCCCGATTTAACGTAATGGCACGATGCAAAATACCCTCAAGTGAAATGAATGACCGCCACGACGTGGCCATCTCCAACTTTTCCCAAGTAGTTCTTCACCCGGTGATCATTGACTCGAAATACTTTATTGTTTTTGTTCTTCAAGTCGAATGCACCAAAAAGGTGTCACACCCACAATTTCAAAAGGACGACTCCATTTGGATTTTAGCTTCCCGGGAAACATCCTCAACCTTGAATTGAACAATAATACAAGATCACCCTCCTTGAACACTTTGTTCCAAATGTATTTTTCATAAAGATATTTCATATTTTCTTTGTACAAGGATGGACTTGCATACGCATGGTACCAGAACTCATCCAATTCATTCAAATGTGCACGGTTGGAGACTTCCACTTACCCACTAGCTTGTGGGTGATAGGGAGTTGTGACTTTATGAGTAACACCATACTTGTTAAGTAAAGTGTCGAAAGCCTTGTTGCAAAAATGTGACCCCTCATCGCTTATAATTGCGCACGTGAGTACCAAGCTTTGTGAAAATATTATTCAAGAAACCCACCAAACTTCTCGCCTCATTGTTGGGCAAAGCAACGAGACCCATTTGGACACATAATCCTCCTCAACCAAGATGTAGGTGTTTCCACAAGAACTCACAAAAGGGACCATGAAGTCAATATCCCACACATCAAAAATATCAATCTCCAAAATGATTGTGAGACACATTTCAATCCTTTGAGATTCCACCGGCCTGTTGACATTCATCACATCTTTTCACTAACTCACTTGCATCCTTGTAAAGAGTGGGCCAACATAAACCAGAACTAAGCACTTCGGCTGTCGTTCTTGCTCCACCATGATGACCACCATATGGAGAAGAATGAAAATCCCCAAGAATTTCACCTTGCTCTTCTTCCAGTACACATCTTCTAATCATCCCATCTGTACAAATACGGAAAAGGTATGGTTCATCCCAATAATAATTTTGACAATCCCATTTGAGCTTCTTCCTTTGGCATGAAAAGAACTCATCTGGAATGATTCCACACACAAGGAAATTTGCTAGATCCGTGAACCACGGCACCTCTTTCATTGAAATTTCCAAGAGTCGCTCATCGGGGAAGAAGTCATTGATTTCTAGGCCATCATACGGCTTCCCCTCCTCCTCCAAATGAGACAAGTGGTCCGCCACTTGGTTTTCACAACCTTTCCTATCTTGGATGTCAATATCAAGTTCTTGAAACAAGAGCACTCATCTCATCAACCGAGCTTTGGAGTCCTTTTTACTCTTAAGATAACAAAGCGGCGCATGATCTGTGTGGACAATGACTTTTGCACCCATCAAGTACGGGCTGAACTTCTCAATTGCAAACACAATAGCAAGGAGCTCTTTCTCCGCAATGGTATAGTTGTCTTGGGCATATAGTCTTACTAGCATAGTGGACCGGATGAAAATTTTTGTTGATGCGTTGCCCCAAAACAACCCCAACCGCTATGTCACTTGCATCACATATGAGTTCAAAAGGTACACTCTAATTTGGAGCAGTGATGATGGGAGTAGTTGTCAATTTGAGCTTCAACAACGGGTTCACTGCCTTAGAGAAATCTTTGATGAAGCGCCGGTAAAACCCACGTGGCCTAAGAAACTCCGCACACCCTTCACCGAAGTTGGAGGTGAAAGTTTAGAAATCACCTCAATCTTTGCCTTGTCAACTTCAATTTCATTCTTTGAGATTTTACGGCCAAGGATAATGACTTCCTCGACCATGAAATGACATTTCTTCCCAATTGAGCACCAAATTGATTTCTTCACATCTAGCCAACACTTTGTCCAAATTTGCAAGACAATCATCAAAAGAATCTCCAACCACCGAGAAGTCATCCATGAAAACTTCAAGGTAGTCCTCCACCATGTCCGTGAAAATAGCCATCATACACCTTTAAAAAGTCGCTGGTGCATTACACAAGCCAAATGACATCCGCTTGAAAGAAAAAGTACCATAGAGACATGTAAAAGTTATTTTCTCTTGATCTTCTGGAGCAATGACAATTTTATTATAGCCCGAGTAGCCATCAAGAAAGCACGGCCGGCCAATCTATCGAGCATTTGATCTAAGAAAGGAAGTGGAAAGTGATCCTTCCTTGAGACTTTGTTTAGCTTGCGATAGTCCATACACACACTTCATCCGGTCACCATTCTTGTAGAAATCAACTCATTCTTGTCATTGGTGATCACCGTTATTACGCCCCTTCTTAGGGACACATTGAACCAGAGAGGTCCACGAACTATCGAAGATGGGGTAGACAACCCCGACATCCAACCACTTGATAATCTCCTTTTTGAAAACTTCTTGCATAGCCTCATTGAGTCTCCTTTGATGTTCAATAGATGGTTTGGCACCATCCTCCAACTTGATCTTATGCATGCAAAATGTGAGGCTTATCCCCGAATATCAGCCAAGGTCCATCCAATAGTTTTCTTCATCTTTTGTAGCACCACTACTGTGGAATCTACCTTCACGTTAGTAAAACAAGAGGAAAGAATAACCGGTAAATTAGAACAAGGACCAAGAAATTCATACCGAAGGTGTGGAGGCAATGGCTTCAACTCCAAGGTAGGAGGCTCTTCAATATAAGGCTTTGTTGGAGGAGTTCTCCTATTTTTAAGATCTAAGGACAATTTCTGAGGTGCATAGTTGTACGACCCCATTTCTTGCAAAGATTTCATATATTCCATGAAGCCATCCATCTCGTCATCATCAAAGTTCAGCAAGATGGCCTCCAACATATCATCAACATTGATTGTAGCACTTGTTTCATTAACAATAACATCGGTCACCAAGTTCACAAAAGAGCACACCTCATTTCTATTTGGTTGCCGCATGGACTTACATACATGGAATACCACTTTTTCATCACCAACCCGAAAGGTAAGTTCTCCAGCTTCAACATCACAAAGAGTCTTCTCCCTAGCAAGGAAAGGTCTCCCAAGAATAGTCGACACGTCATAATCGACTTCACAATCTAGAATGACAAAATCCATCAAAAGAATGAATTTATCAACACGAACCAAGACATCTTCAATCACACCCAAAGGTCTCTTCATGGTACGGTCGGCCATTTGCAATCTCATAGAGGTGGGTCTTGGTTGCCCAATTCCCAAAGTCTTGAAAACCGAATAGAGCATCAAATTGATACTTGTTCCAAGATCACAAAGAGCTTTAGCAAACTCAGCACTTCCAATTGTACAAGGAATCATGAAAGCACTGGAATCCTCCAACTTAGGAGCCATTGAATGCACAACTGCACTCACTTGATGAGTTATTTTGATGGTTTCAAAAGTCATTGACCGCTTTTTTGTCACAAGATCCTTCATAAACTTTCATAACCGGGCATTTTTTCCAAAGCTTTAACTAATGGCACATTGATTGAGAGACTCTTCATCATTTAAACGAACTTCTTGAATTGATTCTCACCATTTTGCTTGGCAAGTCTTTGAGTGTATGGAGTTGGAGGCTTAGGTAATAGTGCCTTAGCTTATCGCACTACCGGCTCCGGTATGTCAATAATGTGATCCCTAGACGGGTTCACCTTCTCTTGAGTCTCTTCCACACTATCATCAATATCAATCCAAACTTCATCATTAGGTTGCACCACATTGTTCGGGATTTCCTCTTTTTTCACCACTTGATCAACATCAACAAGTTGCCTTTGGCTTAAGGTGGGTGCAGTACCACCTATTCCACTTCTTGTGGTCACGACCATGATATGACCCATGTTACCACCCTTTGGTTTTAGTACCGTGTCACTCAGTAGTGTCCCCTTAGGATGAGAATTCAGAGCTTGAGAGATTTTCCCCATTTGAACTTCTAAGTTGCGGAATTATGTGTTGTGTGAGGTAAGTTGGGCATCCGAATCGGCATTCTTTTCCATCATTCGCTTGAAAATATTTTCAATGTGCCCCATCTCATTGTTTGAAGAAGTTGGATCATGGGAAGAATAAGGAGGCGGGTTGCTCGGTTTTTGGTACATTGGGGGCCTTTGAAAACCCCACCCCCGGTTGCCTTGGTTATTGTTCCATCCTCCTTGATTGTCACCCCCACCACCCAATTTCCTTGATTATTTCCACTCTAATTTTCTTGATTGTTGTTGTTATGCCAATTTCCTTGATTGTTGTTTCCGCTCTAATTGCCTTGATTGTTAGAATTCTAATTTCCTTGATTGTTTTGAGGTTGTCATTGTTGTTGGTTTGGGTATTGGAAGTTGTTTCTTTTCCCTTGAAAATTATTCACATATTGCACTTCATCTTCTTGTTCATTATAGGAATCATCTTGCTCAAAACTACCATCTTCTTGCACATAGTTCTCCACTCGATTTTGCACTTGTGGAACCTTGGTCCTCCTCTTGTTTACCGTCATGTTCACTCCTTCCATGACATTGACTTACTTGGGATGTTTTACTTGATTTAGTTGGGCCTTTGCTAATTGAGTCATGGTGGTTGTTAATTTGGCAATTGCTCGCCCATGATCTTGCAATTCTTTGTGAAGCTGGATCATATTTGGATCACCTTGTGGAACATTGGCCCGGGATTTCCAAGTCGATGACGTTTCCTCCATCTCATCCAAAATCTCACACGCCTCCGCATAACGCGTAGTCATGAGGTTCCCACCGACAAGTTGATTCACTACACATTAGTTAATGGTGCTAATCCCACGATAGAAGGTTTGTTGAATCATGCTTTCTGTTATATCGTTGTTGGGACATTACTTGACCATAGTTCTATACCATTCCCTTATCTCGTGTAGTGGTTTATTCGGCCCTTGCTTGAATGGTAAGATCTCATCTCGAAGTGTATCCATGTGCCCGGGAGAGAAGAACTTAGAAATAAACTTTTCTGCCAACTCATCCCAAGTATGAGTGGAATGGTTCAGTAATCGTTCCAACCAATCTAAAGCTATCCCCTGTAGAGAGAAGGAAAAAAGCCTTAGCCTCAATGCATTCTCAGAGACATTCATTTTTTTTCTCCCCTAACAAGTGTCCACAAACCCTTTCAAATGTTTGTATGCATTTTGAGTTGCAGCACAGGTGAAGAAACCTCGTTGCTCAAGCAAAGTGAGCATCACGTTGGTGATTTGGACATTGCCCGCCCTAATATGGGTAGGGACTATTACACTAGCATATCCTTCATTAGGTAATATCCGGTGTGGAGCCGCTCGTAATGGAGGTAGGGGTGGAGTGGGTACATTGTCTTGAGGCATCCAACCTCTTTGATTAGCTTGAGGTTCAAGAAGTACCTCCTCAACTTGCTCATCCTCGACGTCCACATCCCCCAAAGGCATATATCCGAGATCATTGTTTGCCTCCATGGTTGTACCTAAAATTGTTTCACACAAGTTAGTAAAACTGAAGAAAAAGAAGATATTCCAAAAACAAACCCAAATATATAGCTAACACTATTTTAACTCCCGGATAACGGCGCCAAAAATTGATGACGTCCACAACACACCTCGATAAGAGATATGATATGGTCGTATGCAATATAAATTATCCAACTATGAGTAGGGGTCGAATCCAGAGGAAGTTATAAGGGGTGTTAGGAGTATATACTTGAAGAAAGCGGATGGATTAACTAAATTTGCACTTCCACAATGAGTTTTGATTTCTACTTCTACTATTACTCTACCAATTGTAATCTAAGTTAAAAAAACTAGAAATGAACTATTGTTTTTGGTGTTTTTCCAAATAGTTTAAAAGCCTAGGGATGTGACCATAACCTAGGTGTTCGCGTAATGGGTTAAATACATTAATACTTATTTTATTGATTGGGGTGTATTTTAGCTCTCAACTGTACATAACCCACTCAATACCTCTCGGTCAGAGAGTTATTTTGCCCAATTTGGCTTTCTCAAGCCCAAATGGGTATCAAACAAAATAGTTGATATGAGCTCAAGTCGGATTCTTACTATCTCTAGTTTGAACCCTTAATTAGGCCAATCAAACTCTCAGTTAGCCCAATTCCTTGTTAGTCAAGTTATCCTATACTAGGTCCCTCTTTCTCAAGTAGAGACTAAGTCAAAAAGGCATAAATCAATGTTTGCAACCATTAATTCTAAAATTGATGCATGAACTAAGCTAAATAATTAATACCCAATCATAAACAAGCATTAAATTAAATACCCATAAGATTTACACACTAGGGTTGGGTCACAACTCTAGTAAGAATCTAGCTACTCATAATGAGAATTGAAGAAAATAAAGAAAAAAGCTAATAAAATTCATAATCAAAGATTCAAATGATAAAATATAATGTTTAAACACTAAAATAATCACAAACTTCCTAAAATGGCAAAAGGTAACGGCTACAGTAGCTTTTTGCTTCAAAACTTGATCTAAAATTGTGAAATTCGTCTATATATAGCGGGCCAAAATTTGCTGACAAAAATATCCATCGGGAGGTTCTACGACCGCACAATTCCATGTGCGATCCGCAGATTTCTTCAGTTGGCAGGAGATGGGATTCTGCAGCCGCACATTTCTGGATCGTGGCTGCGAAACAACTTCTGCGGTTGCACAATTTTTGTGCGGTCCGCACTTCAGCCAGGTTTCAGGACTTGGTCTTTTGCACACTCTCTGAACTTGGAATCATTTATCAGTGCAGACCCTGTTTAGCAGCTGCACAATTCATGCGCGGTCCGCACATTAGCCAAAATCCTGTTGGGTTCTTTCGCTTGGTTTGCGGCCGCAGATGGAATTCTATGATCCGCAATTACTTCTGCAAACCGCACTTCTTTGCTTCTACGCCCTTTAATGCATTATGCTTCGAAACATTTCTTTTTGAGTCAGATTTCATCATGGGAGATCAAACTTCCAAGATTCCTGCAATTTGCATAATTTTATTAGTTTCGGGAACATAAATCAATACTTTCGGACTAAAACAAAAATAAAAAGGTGCTAATAAATAGTCAAAATCTCCACTCAACAACCCCCCTACTTATGATGGTTTTAGCTATTACCTTACCACTATGGATGATTTCTGTAGAGGTACTTGGGCTTACTTATTAAGTACCAAGTCTAATGCTTTCACAATTCTAAAATCCTACTTAGCAATAGTAGAAAGGTAATTTCACACAGAGGTGCAGGTTGTTAGAACAGACAATGCTTTTGAGTTAGGCAGTGATAAAATCCAATTAGAAAATTTTTTCAATCCCAAGGAATCATACACCAAACCACTTGTGTACATAATCCATAATGAAATGGAGTTGTGGAGAGAAAGCATAAACATTTGTTAGAAACTTCCAGGGCTTTGTTATACCGATCACACATACCCATAGCATATTGGCGGATTGTCTACTCACTGCTACCTACTTAATCAACAGGTTTCCTTCACGATTTTTACACTCTAAAACATCCTATGCTATACTCTTCAAAGCTAAGCCAAACTATTCAATGCTAAGGTGTTTTGGTTGTTTATGTTTTGCTTCTACTATTCCATATCACATAACCAAATTTGCACCTAGGGAATTTTCTTGTGTCTTCTTAGAGTATCCACATGGCAAGAAAGGTTATAAATTGCTCAATCTCAAAACTATAGAACTTCTATTTCAAGGGATGTTGTGTTCCATGAGGAATATTTTTCTTTCGCTTCATTTAATTCCAATTCTTCCTCCGAACTTTCTTTACCTACTGCTAAGTTTCTTTCTACTTATGTGCCAATTCCAGAAGTTTTACCTCTCTTTCCATCATCTCATAACCCCAGGTCACCACTCACCTCACGAGTCTCTACTCTTCCTACTGCTTCTCATATCTCAACTCCTCTTCCTACCACACCCATTCCCTCTAACTATACCTCAGGATCTTCATCTCAGTCAGATAGTACCATCCCTTTGTTTCCTTCTTCTGGAATTGAACCTATCTGGGAAAATCTCATCAGAAAGTATTCTAGGCCACACACCACCGGGGACTATCTCACGGATTACATTTGCATATGCAATGTAGCTCACAAATGTGAGCACTTCCTATTTCCTCACTCATGTGATACCTCATTCTATTTCATTTAGTGGTCTCTCTTATACTAACCAACATATGCTCAACTCTCTTTCAAGTATTCAAGAACATGTTAATTTTACAAAGGCAACCCACCATCCAGGGTGGCAGGAAGCTATGGCAAAGGAGATTGAGGCTCTTGAGCTCAATAAAACCTGGGATATGGTGGAGTTGCCACCAGGGAAGAAGGCTTTGCCATACAAGTGGGTTTATAAAGTTAAACAACACTCTGATGGTTCTGTGGAGAGATTGAAAGCCTGGTTAGTTATCAGGGTGACACTCAGAGGGAAGGCATAGACTTCAATGAAACATACCCCTGTGGTGAAGATGAACACAATAAGGTTTACCAGCTACAAATGTTAAAAATGGATAGGGACTCTATTAATTAGATGTAAATAATGCTTTTTTACATGGGGATTTAAATCAAGAAGTCTACATGAAATTTCTAGCAGGTATTATACCACCTTCTCCTATTCATGTCTGCAAACTAAAGAAGTCACTCTATGGTCATCGACAGGAATCTCGCCATTGGAATGCTAAGCTTACTGCAGCCCTAAGTTTTAAGGGTTTCACTCACTCTTTGAATGACTATTTACTGTTCTTCAAAAAAATAGGTTCATCTATATCCATAGTAGCAGTATATGTAGATGATATTCTATTGAAGGGTAATGATGATGCTGAACTACATGCATTAAAAGAGTCTCAATCAGAAATTCAAAATTAAAGATCTTGGATTCTTACATTTTTTTCTCGGCATGAAAATCATTAGAGAACCCCTAGGATTAATTCTCTCCCAACAGAAGTTTACTTTAGATCTGTTGAAAGAATTTGAATCCCTGC
This sequence comes from Nicotiana obtusifolia, assembly GCA_002018475.1. NCBI lineage: Eukaryota > Viridiplantae > Streptophyta > Magnoliopsida > Solanales > Solanaceae > Nicotiana > Nicotiana obtusifolia. The sequence goes on along the minus strand of MCJB01009611.1, from coordinate 33,284 downwards.
ATTTGTTTGCTACATCCTCCCCACTTGATTCTTCAATCAGATTGTTTGCCAAAACACGGGATCCTGTGAAAGATCCAACCTTGTATTGCCATCTTCTAGGTAAGCTTAATTATCTTACCCACACTAGGCCGGACCTGTCTTTCATCGTACAACACCTAAGTCAATACGTGCAAGACCTACGCCACCCACATCTTGATGCAGCTTATAGGGTACTCCGATATCTTTTGAAGGATCCAAGACTTGGTCTTTTTATGTCTGCCTCACTATCATTTCAGCTCCTCGCCTTTTGTGATTCCGATTGGGGTATATGTCTTGAATCTCACCTGGTCAGTGGTTTCTACATCTTCGTTGGTTCTTTCCTATTTCTTAGAAGTCAAAGAAGCAATCTTCCATTTCACTTAGTTCTGCGGAGGCTGACAGATCTGTAGCAACGTGTTGTAGCGAACTTACTTAGTTGGTTTGCCTTTTTGAAGATCTGTCAATCCCAATCTCTTTGCTTGTTCCTCTTCATTCCGATAGTCAAGCTGCACTTCATATCGCCAAAAACCTCATCTTCCATGAATGGACCAAGCATATCGAAATCGACTCTCACTTTGTGCGACAGCAATTCCTTGCCGGGCTTATGTCTCTTTCCTTTGTTCGATCTGACTCTCAGCTTGCCGATCTCTTTACTAAACCTCTCACAGGTCCTCTTCATCAGAATATATGGGCAAGTTGGGTGTTCGTACCTCCCCCTCCAACTTGGGGGGGGGTGGTGGTGGTGGTGGTGGTGTTGGTGTTGCCCTCATTTCTGATAGTTATAAGAGAAGAAGTAGTTGAAGTTTAGGTGGCTAAGGTTTGGTTTTGACCGAAAATGTTATTTTTTATGTGACTATATCTTTGGACCGATTCTCTTTTGGATACAACTGAAAGGCCTACTCTTCTAGAAGATCAGAATATAATACATATACACCCTGTAATTATTATATATATTTATTCTTTGCATTTATCTAGTATTCGGTTGTAGAGAATAAATTAGTTATAGAGTAGTCAATAGGAAAGTGCCACTTGACTTTTCTGTTTTTACCCCAGATTCCTTTTCTCCTTGTATTTATACATCAACACTGTACAATAGAAGGATAATTATATAGATGTGTCTGTAAGCAGTTAATTAGCTACTTTATTTTCAATTTTATGCGGTAAAAATAGATACCAAAGTTCCTCACTCAAGTGCAGGTAAATTTGGATCTTTGACTATGCATGATGATTATATTTCTTTTTCTTGACGCATAAAATGATCTCTTGTTTGAATTGATAAAAATGATTCCTTGACATATGGTGCTACTGAATTCAAAAGAAGTGAAGATGCAACATTTACGTGGCACTTAGGTTTAATTTGAAGTAAGCCTCAAATTTGGCAAGTTTTATTAGTATAGATTTCTCCTTTACAGAGGCAATTAAGTTGTCAGCATCATATTGTTTAATCTCTTAATTAATTGCATGATTGACATTTTTTAGACCTTTTTCTGCTCTCTTCTGACTTTAATTTACACAACACTTCAAAAAACTTTTAGTAACTCTGTTGAAGGTAACCTGCAAATTTGGATAATGTCCTAGAAATCTCAAGGAAATTACATGCCTAAAAATGGAAGTATTCATCTTTAAGATATAGAATTTTAATTTAACTTCTATTTTGTTCTTGTATTCACAGGTAGCAATTCCTGAAGGAACTAAGCTATTTCTCGGTATCATTATTCGAGATCAAAATCTCAAATACACAAACTTTGCTAAGTATAAATACAAAAAAGGAAAAGTAACATTGAAAAATAGTGTACTCTAAAAAACATCAGTACAATATACTAGCATAATTGGATTTAGGGCTTGTGTCTAGAAAATGTTTTTGAACTTTTTCATATTTAGGAAAATATTTTTTCTACTTATCTTTCTTCAATTTAAAGAAAATAAATTTTCTATCATGAGTAAGAAAAACATCTTTCAAAACTCTTTTCAGACAATCGCCATCCTTACTCCCCC
>MCJB01009611.1:0-10492 GCA_002018475.1 Nicotiana obtusifolia | reverse complement strand
TGGAAGTTCTCTTTTGTGGGTACTGAGTATTGTGTTTCAAAAGAGAGAAATGGACCCTATGTCCTATTTAATTTGGGAAAAGTCGGGCAAAAAGTCATGGGCCAGGTCAAATTTGCGACCCCTTAAGCAATTTCCTTTCTTTCTTTTACAAAGATTACTCTAACTTTTTCATACGGAGTCCAAATATTCATACGGAGTCCGATTTGGACGATTCTTTTTGCTACGGCTCCGTAATTTCAAGACGGAGCTAATTCTTCAAACGAAATTGAATTTGGAGGTCGTTTGCTAATTTTAATATCAATTACACCAGAAAATCTGAGGTAAATGCTTTATAGAGCGGCGAATTTAGTCCCGTTGACCATTCAAAATTCACCCGAGACCCCCGGGACTTTATCCGAACATGCACACATGTTCTATAACCTCATTCAAACTTGTTCCAATCTTTGGAACACTAAGATGAACATCGATTTATGAGATTTGCATCGAAAGCAATCCTATGAACTTCAAGGATCCTCAATTCGATCCTTCGATCCGAACCCGACCAAACGATGTCCGAATGGTCTGAAAATTTGCACGCAAGTCCAAAATCACATAAGGAACCTACAGCAACTTTCGGAATTTCATTCCGACTTCCGGATCAAAATTCGACCTATCAACCGGAAATTCAAACTTCCTCGATTCAAATCTCACGTTGTTCGAGGTCTATCATATATATTCCGGTCACTTGTCTAAGTCATATATTCTATCCCGAAGCTAGTTGAGTCGTCGGATTTCAAATCCGAGCCTTCTAACTCAAAAGTCAATTTCGCAGTTGACTTTAACGACTTAAACTTCCTTAAATGAGACCATGTGTCTCATATCCTTTCAATTACTTCGAGTACATTTAACTCGACTTAATTTCACACAATATAAATAATGAAATAGCTCGGGGAAATAAAGTGAGTCATCACAGTTACGGCCGTAGCTATAGGATTAATTTCTTTAATAATATGCCTACGGGCAAAGTACTTATGTTGGATGATTGTTATTACATTCCTAAATTTATTTCGAACATAATTTCAGCTTCTATGTTAGACAAACGTGGTTTTCGTATTATTATAAGCAATGGTATTTGCTCTATTTATTATGGTAATAATTTATATGTGAATGGGTATCTCCAACATGACGTTTATGTCTTACCTAATGTAAATGCTAATTCGATTATGCATGTTTCAAGTATTAAGAGGAAAAGAGATGATCAAGTAAATCATTCATACCTTTGGCATTGTAGGCTTGGTCATATTGGAGAGAAAAGAATTAACAAGTTGTACAAGGAAGGGTACCTTGACAAGTATGATTTTGAATCATATCCAACTTGTGAATCTTGTCTCAAAGGAAAAATGATCAAATCTCCATTTGTTGAAGTGGAGAAAGAGCTACTGAATTATTGGGACTAATTCTTACAGATGTTTGTGGGCCCATGAAAATTCAAGCTAGAGGTGGATATTCTTACTTCATCATCTTCACTGATGATATGTCAAGATATGAATTTATGTATCTTGTGAAACATAAATCTGAATCTTTTGAAATGTTCAAAAGGTTCCGTAGTGAAATTGAGAAGTAGACGGGTAAAAGTATCAAGGTACTAAGGTCTGACAGAGTGAAGAATATCTTAGTGAAGATTTTACGAGGTATCTCAAAGAGAATGGGATTATCTCACAGTGGACACCTCCAGGAACACCACAACATAATGGTGTGTCTGAAAGAAGAAATCAGACACCTTATTAGATATGGTGAGATCTATGATGGGGTTCACTGATCTTCCAATATATTTATGGGGATATGCTTTAGAAGCAACAACATACTTACTTAATAAAGTTCTAAGTCATTCTCTACAACACCATATGAGATATGAAAAGGACGTAAGCCTAACCTTAAGCATATTAAAGTTTGGGGTTTTCCAGCTTATGTTAAGAGACTGCAATCTGATAAATTTGACTCAAGATCTGATAAGTATAGGTTCATTGGGTATCCCAAAGAAATAATGGGATATTATTTATATCTCCCTTCTGACCATAAAGTGTTTGGCTAGAGGAGCAACCTTTTTCGGAAATGAAATTTCTTTTAGAAGAAAACTATAGTAGAGAAATACAACTTGATGAAATTCAAGAAACCAATGAATCAACACAATATCAAGATCATGAGACACAAGTTGAAGAACCTTTATTGGATGTTTTGAAGTTGACAAGGAAGTTGCTATCTTCAACGGTTGAAATTCAAGAACTAAATGCAGTTCAAGAATAGGTTAATGAACCGTTCCAAACCAAATTGAAGAACAACCAAATCCAACACAAGGTGAGCAAGTTGGACAAGCACCTCTTAGAAGGTCTACACGAGAAACGTCATATACCAACTAGATTAAATCTAATGGTACAAGATTATGTATCAAATGAGGTTGATCATAATGATGATGACTCTAAGACCTATGAAGAGGCTATACAAAGTTCTGACTATGACAGATGGCAAAAGGCCATGGAATCCGAAACGGAATCCATGAAGAAAAATAAAGTATGGACTTTAGTTGAACCTTAAAAGGATATAAAACCTATAGGTTGTAAATGGGTTTTTCAGAAAAAAGATTGGAGTAGACGGAAAGGTGGAGACCTACAAAGCCCGTCTTGTTGCCAAGGGATATCGTCAGAAAGAAGGAGTCGACTATGATGAGACTTTCTCTCCCGTGGCAATGCTCAAATCAATTCGGATTTTGCTTGCTATAGCAGCATACTACGATTATGAAATATAGAAAATGGATGTGAAAACATCTTTTCTTTATAGTGCGCTAGAAGAGGATGTGTACATGACACAACCTGAAGGTTTCACATCTCCGCCTGATCATAATAAAATTTGCAAGCTTCATAGATCCATTTATGGACTAAAGCAAGCTTCTCGAAGTTGGAATATTCGCTTTAACAAGACAATTGAAAAGTTTAATTTTGTTATATGCGAAGAAGAGCCTTGTGTGTACCAAAAGGTTGGTGGGAGCACAATTATATTCTTAATACTTTATGTTGATGATATATTGCTCATCGCGAATGATGTACCAACATTGCAAAGTACCAAGATTTGGCTATATGAACAGTTGTCCATGAAAGACTTAGGAGAAGCAACTTATATATTGGGAATAAAGGTCTATAGAGATAGATCTAGGAAGCTGCTTGATCTTTCTCAGTCCTTGTACATTGACAGCATCTTAAATAGGTATAACATGGATAATTCCAAAAGAGGCTATCTACCGATAGGCATTGGAATTACTCTCAGTAGGGAAGATTGTCCTAAAATACCTAAAGAAATAGAATGCATGAGTAGGATCCCATACTCTAGTGCAGTGGGAGCTATCATGTATACCATGACATGTACACGCCCTGATGTGGCTTATGCACTAGGAGTGACTAGCCGATATTAGGCAAATCCTGGTGAAGAACATTGGAAGGTGGTAAAGACCATTCTTGAGTACTTAAGAAGGATTAAAGACCAATTCCTCATTTATGGAGATTCTGAGTTGAAACTTGAAGGTTATACTGATGCAAGCTTCTCTTCAGATAGAGATGATAGCAAATCTATTTCTAGTTATGTATTCACCTTAAATGGTGGTGCAGTGAGTTGGAAAAGCTCCAAACAAGCTACAGTAGCTGATTCAGTGACTGAAGCTGTATATATAGCAGCTAGTGAAAATGCTATGGAAGCTGTATAGAAGAAAAAGTTCTTAACTGAACTTGGTGTGGTTCCTTCAATAGAAGGTGCAGTTCCATTATTTTGTGACAATATTGGAGCCTTTGTTCAAGCAAAAGAATCAAAATCACACCAAAAATCCAAACACGTCCTGCTGTATCATTTGATAAGAGAGATCATTGAGCGTGAAGACGTCGAGATTCAAAAGGTTGATGGAAAGGAAAATGATGCAGACCTATTCACTAAATCTCTTGGAGCAAAGGAGTGTGACAAGCACAAGTGGAAATTGGGAATGAAGTACAAGAGCGATTGGCTCTAATGCAAGCAGGAGATTGTTAGGGATATATTAGATATGTCCTAGATCCAATCTTATATTTGATGATTTAATCATATTTTTGTGAATGTTATTTGATATAAAAATATATGGCATTTGATATTCGTTTATTATAGTTATTATTAGTTGCTTGATTAATTTAATAAAGTCCTTGATTAAATTTTGAGACTTGTCATCGTGATGGAGTTCATGATAGTAAGAGTAAAGTTTCTTATAATTTAATCTAAATTTGTTCTTCATAGTAGGATTATTAATTTGGACAATTGTAATCCGGTTACATCAATATTTATATGATCGTCTTTATTGGATAAATATTAGTTGATCTCATTAACTAAATCACATGGATAGATGATGCATATAGAGATATGATCATTGAACCGACTCATTGGATAATTCCTAATGGTTAGAATTACCATAAACAATCAATAGGATATTCTCTTGAAGAATGTGATGTAAGAGTTTCCTTTGACCTGATATCATCATAGTAATTGACAAGTTATTTATTGTGCTTTTATACTAGACACCTGTAGCCCTAGCGCGATAGTTGAAAGGATTGGGTATGATTAAATACTTGTAGAGTTAGTGATTGATCAAGATGGAATCTGTCAACTCTTGGTAATGAGTTTAAACTTCATGTTCTCATCAATTATAAACGACCAAACTAAGACCTTAGCCAGAGCAATTTAATGAAAGAAGAAAAGAGTTTCTTAGGTCATACAATGGTCGATTATATTTGACATAAACACATAGTTGGTCGTCTATTAGGATTTGACAGTTGAACCATATCCTAGGGTGACCCAGAGCTATAAGGACAGAAGGAATTTCTATATTATTCTTCTGCTGGTTCTTGAGAGTAAGTTGCATACGTCATTCTATCCGGTCGTTAAGAAGTGTTGCTAGACGCCACCTTTCATTAGTATATTTATGTGATTAATTTACTACTGGCTTACTATTGAATCTATGGGGTTGCACACTAACGAGTATTCTGATCTTTGCTAAAGAATTAATTATTTTATTATTTGATAATTAAATTAAAGAATTTAATTTGTCAAATAAATTTAGTTATTAGTCCAAATAAAGTATATTATATTCTTTGCTAGCACAGAGGATATAATTAATATTGTGAACAAATTGAAGTTTTCTATTTGGAATGGAAAATTAAATTTATATCTCTTGGTTATGATATATATGTGATATATACAATTAAAACTTATTTTATATAAGAGATGTTATATAATATTAATTAAGAAAGAAGCTTGATGGAAACTTTATCAAGTAAATTTGGATTCACGTCAAAGTCCACAGGGACATGTCGGTGGCCACAATTCCATTTAGAATGGGATTCAATTTTTTAATAATAGCAAACTTACTTTCGGTTTAGACAAGAATCCAAATTTGAATTGTATTGGAAAGTCCAACATGTCGGCAGCCACAATCCTATTTAGAATGGGATTCAATTTTTCAAGAATTGCAACTTACTTTCGGTTTAGAATTGTACAAAAGTTCACTGCCTCTAACCTTTCCCTTGATATAGTGGAAAAGGATTTTCAGAGGTTATAAATATGTCCAATTGGCATGAAAATCCATGGTGAAAAATACACTTTTAAGAAGCCAAAAAATTAACAGAAAACGTACAAGTTTAGTTCTCGTCGTGCAACTTTGGGTAGTAAGTCTTGAGAAGAAAAATCACCTTGTGAAAGTGAGAGTGCAATACAAAGCCAAGAGAGAAAATAATATTACAAGAAAGGTATTTCTTGTCTTCTACTTTTGAGTTGTGATCTTTGAGAAAAAATTCAACATAATATTTTCATTCAATTTGTTCGCGGGTTCATTCATCAAAGAGTTGATAGCAAGGATCAGTCTCGGTGTGGATACGCATAGAGTCTTCGCACTATCGAAGAAATTTTTGAAACGAGACTCTCTTCACCAGGTACGTCTTAGATCTGATCTTTGACATATAAATAAATTTTAAACATGAAAAGATCTGCAATTACCATTGGTGCTCGGAATGCCAAAGAGGTGAAAAACTTCATCTTTGACATCGAACAATATTTCAATGCCGTGGGAGGCCTAGAAGAAGCTAAGAAGGTGGAAACTGCTGCCATGTATCTTCAGAGTGATGCTAAACTCTGGCGGTGGGTGAAATACGAAGCCATCTGGGCCAGTGAAGATACTCTCTACACATGGATGGAACTAAAGGCTGCTATACGCCTGCAGTTCTTCCTCGAAAATGTTGAGTACAATGCAAGGAGGAAGTTACGGGAGCTCCGCCAGTCCAAATCAGTGCGGGACTACATGCGAGAATTCTCTACACTCATGCTGAGCATACGCGACATGGGGGACAAAGACAAACTCTTCACTTTCCTGGAAGGGTTGAAACCCTATGCCCGTATAGAACTCCAAAGACAAAGGGTAGACACGTTACCTAAGACGATCCAAGCAGCGGAATGACTTGGGGATTATCAAGTGGAAGCTCGGAAGGATAGGCCTCAACAGCCTATCAAAGGGGGATACAAAGGGGGCCATCCGAGTACTGGTGGCCCAAGCAGAAGTGGAGGAGATAAGAGTGCAACCAAATCTAAGGCTCCCTTCTCAGGTAGTACTAGCACTGCATCTAACAACAACGATAGGGGGAGGAAACCCCCTTTAGGATGCCGTCATTGTGGCGGACCACATTGGAATAATGAGTGCCCACATGCACAGATAAATGCCCATCAAGCAGTTAATGATGGGACGGATGACGAATCTGATGATGCAGACCAGATCAAACCGGTAGGCGCCTCTAATGCAATTGTTGGCTCTTTTTCTGAAGCCTTAGCGAGGACCAGTGCTGGTATCCATAAGAAGAAGGACCCTTGCCCAATCAACAAGAAAGGAAAAAAAAGGCGGACGAGAGGACCACTCCTAAACAAGAGAGGACCTTTTCGTCGAGATGAAGGTAAATGGCAAACCCATTCGGGCGATGATAGACACGGGTGCGACCCACAACTATTTAGCCTCGAGTCAGGTGGAGAGCCTTGGCCTAGTTGTAGGAAAGGGTAGAGGTCGTATCAAGGCTATCAACTCACCCCCTCAACTAGTAAAACTTGGCCCCTATGAAGGAAAATTCAACCTGCGGGTGGTAGTCATAGACGACTTCGAGTTGATAGTGGGGTTGGAATTCCTAAGGCAAACCAACACCATGCCCGTGCCGTATGCAGATATGCTACTGATGATGGGAACAAATGGGGCCAAGCACTGCACCATCCCGTGCATGTCTATGAAGATGGCCGCTGAAAACATCTCGTCTTGCAGTTGAAGAAGGGGGTCAAAAGACATGAATCTACGTTCTTAGCTACCCTCTGCATTTAAGATATAGAACGCTCATCGGGTCCTCTTCCTGCACCCGTGAAGGAGCTGTTACTGGAATTTGAAGACGTCATGCCACAAGGCATGCCAAAGCAACTCCCACTGAGGCGCACTGTGGACCATGAGATTGAGTTGGTGCCAGGTGCGAAGCCACCTGCCCGGGCGCCTTACAGAATGTCACAACCCGAACTCACTGAGCTTCGGAGACAATTGACGGAAATTCTAGACACAGGGATCATCATACCCTCCAAGTCCCCATACGGGTCCCCTGTGCTATTTCAAAAGAAACACGATGGGAGTTTACGACTATGTGTGGATTACCGGGCTCTAAACAAAATCACTGTGAAGAACAAGTATCCTATTCCGCTCATGGCAGACTTGTTCGACAGATTGGGTGGTGCGACGGTGTTCACCAAAATAGACCTGAAGACAGGTTATTGGCAAGTTCAGATCGTAGAGGGCGATGACAAGATATGGGTCATACGACTTCCTGGTGATGCCATTCGACTTGACTAATGCACCCTGATGAACCAAGTCTTTCGGGAATACATTGACGAATTCGTGGTGGTCTACTTGGACGACATTGTCATATATAGCCAGACATTGGAGGAACATCTAGAGCACTTGCGGAAGATCCTAACACGATTGAGGGAGCACGAATTATATGCGAAGCTGTCCAAATGCTCCTTTGCTCAAAAACAGATCGAATTCCTCAGGTATGTCATTGAGGAAGGGCGGATCAAGATGGACCAACAGAAGATTCAGACTATCACAGATTCGCTGCCGCCTAAGGATGTCCACGCCTTTAGGGCATTCCTTGGCCTATGCAACTTCTATCGCCGTTTTGTGAAGAATTACTCTCTAATTGCAGTACCACTGATAGAACTTCTCAAGAAGGTCACGCCTTGGGATTGGGGACCCAGGCGAGCGGAGGCCTTCAACGCATTGAAAGCGGCTATGTCTAGTAGCCCCGTCTTAGCCCTCCCTGATTTGGTCAAGCCATTCGAGGTACAAACGGATGCCTCTGATTATGCACTTGGTGGAGTCTTGCTACAAGAAGGGCATCCTGTAGCATACGAGAGCCGGAAGCTGAAGGATGTAGAGCGGCGCTATGCCGCCCATGAGAAGGAATTATTGGCTGTCGTCCATTGCCTACACCTTTGGAGGCATTATCTGCTGGGGACCCCGTTCGTGGTCAAGACAGACAATACAATTGTTAGCCATTTCATGACTCAACCGAAGCTGAATGGTCGACAAGCTAGGTGGCAGGAACTTCTAGCGGAATTTCACTTCAACTTGGAGTACCGCAATCGGAAAACTAATCAAGTTGCTGATGCACTCAGTCGGAGAGCGGATCTAGCATCAGTGTGCATACTCGCTACCCTAAGGGGGAGCGAAGTAGCCACCACTATAAAAGACCAGATACAGGGTCTACTCATCAAGGATCCTGCTATACAGTATTTGGTTAATTTGGTAAAACAAGGCAAGACTCGCCAGTTCTACACATAAGATGGTTTCCTGAAAGTGAAAGAAAATCGACTTTATGTTCCCAAAGGAGGATATCTTCGAAGGACCCTTCTGGCGGAATGCCACTACACTTTGTGGGCCGGTCATCCTGGTGAAGAACGCACCATGGCGTTACTTCACCGTGCATATTATTGGCCTCAAATGGCCGATGACATCGCTCAGTATGTGAAGACTTGTCTAGTACGCCAGAAGGACAAGTCGGACCGTCTGACACAAGCAGGACTCTTGGAACCACTGACTGTCCCAAAGAGACCTTGGGAAAGCGTTTCCCTGGATTTCATCACCGGATTGCCCAAGGTCGGGGATCTCACAACTATCTTGGTTGTGGTGGATCGATTTTCCAAGTATGCTACCTTTATAGCAGCCCCACAGTATATATCAGCAGAAGATACAGCTCGACTCTTCTTCTCTCATGTCATCAAATATTGGGGCCTGCCTAAAGACATTGTTAGTGATCGCGACTCGCGCTTCACTAGCAACTTTTGGACTCAACTCTTTAAGTGCCTTGGGTCAAAATTAAGCCACAGTTCAAGTTTTCATCCACAATTTGATAGTTAGATAGAGCGGTTCAATGGCATGCTGGAGGAATACCTCCGCCACTTTGTAACTAGATCGCAGAAGAACTGGGTGAAGCTTTTAGATGCTGCTCAACTGTGTTTCAATTCACAAAAGAGCTCTAGTACCAACAAGAGCGCTTTTGAAATTGTTACCGGACAGCAACCGCTACTCCCACACACTGTGAATACACCAACCATGTCAAAATCTCCTCGAGCCGCTAGCTTTTCAAGAGAATGGAAGCGAAATTGGAGATAGTGCGGAGCTATCTTGTCAAAGCTCAACAGTGGATGAAGAGGCATGCTGATCAAAATCGTCGCTTTGTTGAGTATCAGGTAGGAGACAAAGTGATGGTCAAAATCCCAAAGCGGTACTTGTTTACGGGAGTCCATGACCCTCGCCTATTGCAAAAATATATTGGACCCTTGATAATGGGTATAAAAGTACTAAATTAATGTAACTTATCCCATATTTTAACTCTTGATTGTTTGGATTTGAATGTTAAATCATATCGATTCATGCTAATATAATGTGTTTTATGTGTAGGAATAAGATTAAAACAATCGGGGGAGAAGGCAAGCCAAAACAAGAAGAAAGAAGCACAAAAGAGGGAACCAGGCCACAGGCCAGCGCCCAGCGCTGCCTGTGGCGCTGGAGACAGAAGCAAGGCAAAAACACACTGCCTCCAGTCCCCTGGACAGCGCCCAGCGCCCCCCAGGGGACTGGTTACGGGATTTTGTTCCTTTGCGATCTAGAAGGCCCAAAACCACCCCAAAACCTTCCCAACTCCTATATAAACATACCTAAACCCATCTAGGAGGTAGACAACACAATTTGGGAGCAAAAGGAAGGCTAGAAACATCAACAACATCATCAAATTCTCAGTTCATCAATCAAAACTAGTATCTCTATTTTAGTTTTCTTCTTTAGTTAATTGTTTTTGTTGAACATGAGTGGCTAATCACCCCTTGTTCTGGGGTTGTGATTAGCCATGAATATTGTGTTTCTAAGTTGACGGAT
>MCJB01009600.1:101784-125720 GCA_002018475.1 Nicotiana obtusifolia | reverse complement strand
CTATTTCCTTGATTATTTCCACTCTAATTTCCTTGATTGTTGTTGTTATGCCAATTCCCTTGATTGTTTTCACCACTCCAATTTCCTTGGTTGTTAGAATTCCAACTGCCTTGATTGTTTTGAGGTCGTCATTGTTGTTGGTTTGGGCCTTGGAAGTTGTTTCGTTGCCCTTGAAATTTGTTCACAAATTGCACCTCCTCTTCTTGTTCATTGTAAGAATCATCTTGGTCAAAACCACTATCTTCTTGCACATAATTCTCCACTCGATGTTGCACTTGTGGACCCTTGGTCCTTCTTTTGTTCACCATCATGTTCACTCCCTCTATGGCGTTGACTTGCTTAGGATTTTGCACTTGTTGAAGTTGAACCTTTGCTAGTTGATTCATGGTGGTAGTCAATTCGGCAATGACTTGCCCATGGTCATGAAACTCTTTGTGAAGGTGGATCACGTTTGGATCACCTTGTAGAACATTAGCCCGGGATTGCCACGCCAATGATGTTTCCACCATTTCACCTAAAATCTCATACGCCCCCGCATATGGCGTAGTCATGAAGTTCCCACTGGCAAGTTGATTCACTACACATTTGTTGGTTGTGTTACTCCTATGATAGAAAGTTTGTTGAATCATGTTCTCTGTCATATCGTTGTTGGGACATTCCTTAACCATTGTTCTATAGCGTTCCCATATCTCGTGTAGTGGTTCATTTGGCCCTTGCTTGAATGCCAAAATCTCATCCTGAAGTGTAGCCATGTGCTTCGGAGAGAAAAACTTAGAAATAAACTTTTCCGCCAACTCATCCCAAGTGTGAATGGAATGGTTCGACAAACATTCCAGTAGTGCATCGCGATCGCGGGCTGTGTCTCACAATCGTAGAGTTATGTCTCGCAATCGCATAGATAAATTAGAGTCTAATACATTACTTTGTATATAAATGGTAAATTGTATATGGTAATGTAACTAAATGATAACCTATCTAGGAGGGATAAATACGTTCATAATATAGTATAGTGTTCTAACACTCCCTTAGCGATCTTTAGTGTAGTAAGGCTGACTTGGCATAATAAGATCGTGAGTGAGTTGCGCAAGATCGTGAGTAAGTTATAAAATGCCGCACGTGCGCTTAGATGAAGACTAATGATGTGACAACGTGGTATCAAAGCAAAGGTTATGACTAAAGAAATGTTAGAAAGAATACAAGAGATTGCTAAAAGGAAGCTTTATAGGGAACTATGGTCGAAATTACCAAGGGCTTGGTACTTGCAAAAGGGACCAACGTGAAGATCCCTAAGTGAAAGTAGTATGGAGGTGCACGGGACGCACGCAAGGTGGCAGACTTACTTTGGAGGATGGACAAGTACATTGAGGTAGTCTAGGAGGATGACGAAGTTGTTAAGGTACGCAACGCCTCAATGTACTTGATTGAGGTTGCCGCGTTATGGTGGCATTGAAAGTGTGCTGACATGGAGAAGGGGATATGCGAGATTGAGACACGGGAGCAGTTCAAGAAGGAGTTGAAGAAGCAATTATACCCGATGAATGTGGTGCACGAGGCTAGGCGGAAGTTAAGGGAGCTCCAACACACAGCCACATTCGGGAGTATGTGCGCGAGTTTACTACCTTAATTCTGCAAATCTCGTCATTCTCGGAGGAAGATTCCCTCTTCTACATCATAGATGGGTTGCAAAATTGGGCAAATCAGGAGTTAAGAAGACATCAAGTAGCCAATGTGGACGAGGCCATAGCGGTAGCCGAGTCATTCGTCGACTACAAGATAGAGCCTGCCAAGTCCAAAGAAGGCAATGCCGAGAGGGGTGGGGGAGATCATGATAAGGACAACGGGAAAGGCATAGCCGAGGTGTATAAGGGAAATGGCAAGGGGCCATCCCATAACAGACAGGGGTCCAAGAGAAACGACAAGGGGTGGGAAAATGATAGCGAGTACGTGCCTAAGATAAGGTGCTACTTCTGTAAAGGATCACATCGGGCAAGTGAATGCCTAGAGTGGGGGAAGCTTGTAGCAATGATCAGGAACTTTGCTCAGGCACATAAGGGTGAGACAGGAGACACTGCCTGCATTAGAGGGATGCGCTTGGAATCCAAGCCGAAAATAGGGGATTCCAGAGCCTATCTTGGTGCCATGCAACTGGAGCATGGTGGCAGCAAGAAATGTTGGGCGGACATAGCTGAAGTGGATGGCGAGTTACAAAGTGATGGCATGCTATCAGACTTAGACGATGTACCAAGCAGAAGGGTCAAGTTTGCCAGTGAGGCTGGGACCACGAAGGGCAGCCAAATAGGTAGTGGAAGCATGGACCCGATGCTTGAGAAGCTACTAGACTTGGTCGAGTCATGGAGAGATTCATGCCAAGAGCAAAGAGAGGCATCCGATGGCCAGAGGATCGAGACCATCATTGCTAGCCCTCCAAACTACAAACGGGACAAATAGAAAGGTGATCAATACCTTGTGACATGAGAAGACGAACCGCCCAATAGGGTATCATAGCTAATGGTCAAAGATCTCCGGCGACACCAAGGCGAGGTGCGCGCATACGTGTCGTTGCTTTGTGCCGAGGAGGACGGCACAAAATTGGGTAGGGGAGAGTGTTATGCCCTGCCACATTATCATGCCACTTAGGTGCCATTTGGCATATATTAATACCATGTAGAAGCTTACATAGGAGGAAGGCTAGCATTTGTGAGAAGATTCTAGAGAAGCATGGACATTTCTTTAGGATGACCCTAGATCCCCATGGATTTGCTAGGAAAGTCCTTGGAAAATTTTAGATTTATAGAGAGTTCTAGAGAAAGCTCTTATCTTGTTATATTAAGGACTTGTATAATAATTAATATTTACATATTAGCCTCTAGGAGACTGATAAATGATGAAAAGTGCATATTTTTTAGTATATTTGCACATTAATTCTTGTGTGAGTCGCGGGAGATTACGTGGTTTTTGAAGTGAAATATGCTCATTATGTGTTTCTTATGTGTAGGAACGAGTTTGGATAATAAATGATCAAAAGATGACAATTTGACACAAAAAGGAAGAGATGGAAAAAATTGGGAGCTCGTTTAATCTCGTGCGTAGCACGAAAACGGATGCAAAAAGGGAGAAAACTGAAGGCACAAAACAACGAAGTGAAGGGAAGGCACGGATCACTTCGCGAACTAGAAAATTGCAAAAGTTGAGTCCGTGTCCATGGGCGCGCGACGCACGAAGGCAGACGCGGATTCCAGCTCTCATATCCTAGATTGGATTGTATTGGACGGCCCTCCACCTTACCTAGGTCATATAAATACATGCTAAACATGATTTTTACACAATTTTGGAGGAAGAGACACTACTTTGGAGAGAGAGAAGACTTTGGGGAGGCAAGAACACGCTTGGAGCAAGGAGAAGGATTCAACGTCACATTGTTTCCTCTTTCTTCCTATTTTTTCATTGTTATGAAGTCTAGTGTTGTATCTTTACATACTAGCATGAATAGCTAATTTCTTATCTAGGGTTTTGATGGAACCGTTTGAAGGATGAATTCTTGTTACGTTTTTATATAATTGAGCCTTTGAATTTCTCTACTTGTTTAACTACGTTCTTATTTCAGTTGATTGAAGAGCTCTCAATTGACTGTGCCTATTTCAGTTGATTGAAGAGCTCTCAATTGACTGTGCCTATTTCAGTTGATTGAAGAGCTCTTAATTGGGAAAGGGTACATATTTAGGTAGTTATTGAATAGAGTCACTCCTAACATATATGAGGAATCAATACGGCGGGTTTAAAGGTGAGATTAGGAATAATGAAATCTTGGTGTGATCTTAGTGAGCGGTGAATTAGTGCCAGCTAACGTAGTTCGGAAGATTACTTCTAATAAATTGTGGTAGTTGCTCGGAAGAGAAGTACGACACCCAAAATACTCACGATTGATAGAGAATACTTTGGCGAAATTATAAGAGATGTAGCGGGAAGGATTCCGACAATTGGGGATATCATAACTCTAGGCCTCTTTAATCTTGTCTCTAACCCTTAGTCATAACTCTAGGCTTCTTTAATCTTGTCTCTAATCCTTAGTCTTGTTAATTGATAATTTTACTGCTTTTAGTATTTGTTAATTAATTAGTTTAAAATAAAAATTATAATCTTTATAGCTAGGAAATTATTTGAACGTGTAATTCTTAGCAATATTTAACCGTTGTAGCTAAACCTTAGTTCTCTGTGGGATTCGACTCCGGACTTTTAGAATGGATTATGTTTGCACCGACCGCTTGTCCTTTTTAGGACTAGAGTTGGGCGTGATTAAATTTTGGCGCTGTTGCCACGGAACTAACGATGTAGTTGTAGGTGTACTCATTTTTAGGTTTCAAGTTTGAACTTTTATTTTGTTTTCTAGTATTTGATATTTTTATTTTTATTTTACTTGTTGATTTGAGAAACATGGCATCTTGAAATAATGTGAGTTTTGATGTTGGTACTTCCATTTTTGATCCTCCTTATGCTGCATATAGTGGAAGAAATCACTCATGGAAAAATTATCAAAATATTCCCCAGAGCAAGTTATATGCATCAACTCATCTTATGTATGGAATGTGTGTGATATGTGTGGTGGTCAAGATGGTCACTTTCATGGTTGGGCTTATATTCCTTATCCTCCCCCAATCCCTTACTATGATGGTTCTACTTTTCCTTGTGAGGTTAACAGGAACAATGAACCTGGGGATGACAACTTGAAAGAGATCAAGGATATACTAAGGTGCCTTGTGGAAAAAAATAATAAGACACAATTACGGATACAAAGGCAAGATGCAACTATTCGCAACTTGAAAGCTCAAGTGAGTCAACTAGTTGAAACTTTTGAAGCTCAACACGTCAATATTATGGATAGTAGCCAGGAGCTGTGTGCATTAGACACAGAAATTGAGGTGCCAATGGAGGGGTCAAAGTAGAACACCAACACTCTAACCAGCTAAAATTTGAAGATGTCGATGTTGTAGAAGAGATACTGGAGTCAACCAAGGACATTGAGGATACATATTTAGTTGACTCTAGTGTCATTGGTCTTGAGGATGTCGACAATCCCAATGTTCATGTAGTTGAGCGCATTGGTCCACACTCCAAGCATTTTTTCACGTTGTGTTTGGATGATGATATGAAAATAGAATCATCCGAGCCAATTGAGGAGTCAAGGAATGAGGAACAATGTGCCTACATTCTGGAATTTTTCTTGCCAGAAAGTCAGGATTACATACCTCATGCAAAGTCTAAGAAGAGCAGAATGCTACATTATTTTCTTGGGGCAATTAGATTTGTTCCACCACTCTTGGAGCATAACCAAAAACCTTAAGCAAAACTTGGGGTTCAATTCACAAGCTCGAGGTGGAGACAAAAAGTGATTCGCATCGTGTCGTGACGTTAAATCAAACGCTTGTTGAGAGGCAACCCAGCTTTACTGTTTTTTTTAAAATTCTTTTTTAAATTTTTTTGTACTGTCGCTTTTTTATTTTCTAGGAGCATGGGAAGCAAAGCCATTGGAAGAAAGCAAAGCAAGTGAGATGGTGAGAACTAAGTGTGAGGTACCCACACAAATAATCAAGTATGGGAGAAGTCTGAGCACCCCATGAGCTGCTAATGCTTCGGCCTATAGCCTACCAGGGAGTTTCTTTTACCCTGTTGTATTTATGGGTGTGCATTGGCGACAATGCAAAATTTTAAGTGTGGGGCGAAGAGACTGTTTTGGTGGATTCTTATGCTAGTTTAGTTGTGTTATTTTATACATTTTGGAAAAAAAATTAGGTAGAAATAATCCCTCTTGGTTTTTCTTATGACCACGGTTCTTTTCCAAGGGATGACTCTTTGAACCCGGTAGTAGTTTTTTTTTAAGTAGAAATTTCAAAAGTTCTGGACTTTCCCCAACGATGGACTTTCTAAACAGTTTTCTTGAGGGTTTAAAGTCTAAAGAAAAATAAGAAAAGATTTTTTTTTTAACTGATAATGGAATGGGAAGAACTTGAGTATCTATGCTTTCTCAATGGATATTTGAAGGAGGAAGTTTTTTTCAAACAACCACCTAATTTTGAATGCCATGAACATCCTGAACATGTCTTCAAGCTTGACAAGGCTATATGAGGATTGAAGCAGGCCCCTCATGCATGGTATGAAAGGTTATCCAGGTTCTTTCTGGAGAATGGCTTCACTAGAGGGAAAATTAAAAACACTCTTTTGCTGAAGAAAATAGGGAGGAACCTACTGATTGTGCAGGTCTATGTTGATGACATCATTTTTGGTGCAACAAATAATTCACTGTGTGAGGAGTTTGCAAAGCTTATGGGACGCGAGTTTGAAATGAGTGGGGGAATTGAACTTCTTCCTAGGGCTACAAGTTAAGCAAACCTCTGAGGGAACTGTGATAAGTCAGCAAAAGTACATTAAGGAGCTTTAGAAAAGGTTTGAAATGGAAAGCTCAAAGACCATTGATACTCCCATTGCTACTGCCACTCGTCTAGACATGGACGAACCTAGTTCCCTTGTAAATGAAACTATGTGTCGGGGTATCATTGGATCTCTCTTGTACCTAACATCCAATAGACCTAACATTGTGAGGGTTGTGTGCTAGATTCCAATCAAGTCCTAAAGAATCACATTTAAAAGCTGCCAAAAGAATTTTGAGGTATCTCAAAGGAACGCAAGACCTGGTCCTCTATTATCCCTCAAGAGATAATTTTGACTTAATTAGGTATGCTGATACTGATTATGCTGGTTATCTGTTGGATAAAAATAGCACATCTAGCTTGGCACATTTTCTGGGATCATGCTTGATTTCATGGGGTACAAAAAAATAAAATTATGTGTCTCCCTCTATTGTAGAAGCTGAATATATCGCAGCTGCCTCCTATTATGCCCAACTTCTGTGGATCAAGCAACAATTGGAAGACTTTGGTGTATTTTCTAATTGTGTGCCACTGGTGTATGACAACACAAGTGCCCTTAACATGGCAAAGAACCCGGTTCAACATAAGAGGACAAAGCACATTGATGTGCGACATCATTACCTGAGGGACAATGTTGAAAAAGGACTTATCTATACGAAGTTCTGCAAGAGGACATGGTAGCCGATATCTTCACCAATGCACTGAGCAGAGAGCACTTCGAAAGAAACCGAGAGGAGTTGGGCTTGATCAAGTTGAACTGAGAACCTGGTCCCTCAATGATTGGCTATGAAAGAATGGTAAGGTGAATTGCTAAAAAGTATTTTCTAGAAACTTCTAACTCAATTCTATACCGTTATAGGTAAACACGCATGGAAACTACAGGACAAACACGCAGCTAATGACATTGCAAATTTTTGGAAGGATGATGCTCATATTCTCAAAATCAGTTTGGGAACTTGGTTCCCATGACTCAGGTTAGTAGTTCCTCTTACACTCATACACATTTTTGAACTGCCCGTCATTAATATCTTCCTTTTCCCATACCTCTTAAACCCAAATGACACACCCGTTACAAAGCGACCCGTCTACCCGTCTACCCGTTTCATTGAAACACACCTACTTGTAACCAGTCCCTCATTTCCCTCTAAATACCCCAAAAGGTAGTCTCTCTCTCATAACTATCTACATCAAACACTCCTCTTCTCTGAAAACCCTCTCCTTGTGTCCTCTCTCTCCAAAATTGATCACGTCTCAGGAAGCACAGCCATCCATATCGGGATCCCAACCTTCACCCACTGAAACCCCAATTTCCATCCAACCCCCATCTACAGTCTCCTCCCCTACTCCGTCCAGTTCTGGTTCCCATCGCAACCAAAAAAACCAAACTCCCAAAAAGTTTGTTGTCTCTCCTTCACCATCTGCTATCACAGAGAAAATGGAAATAGAAGGACCTATGTCCACTTCGCGCTTTCTCCAAACCACAAAATAAATAGTGAAAGCCGATGAAGGTGTAGAAGTCTCCAGTCAACGTGATGAGGAAGAACCTATGGACAAAATGGATGTTACTGGTTCGAGTGGTGTGAGTTAGTATCTGGTGTCTCTGAAACCCCAAGTGTTCAGTGGTTTGATCGAATGTCTTGTCATCATCAGGTAATGCTCCACCCTCTTTTACTTGTACCGCATTGTTGGATAATGAGTGTGAGAAAGATGGAAATTCTTTAACTGTTGTTGCTGAGGGAAGTCTAGTTGGGGATTCTTTGTCTGGTTGTGTGAGTACTAAGACTCAGAGGGAAGAACGTGGAAATGGGAATCAGGTGCCTTAAGGTGACAAGGCACCGGCCAATACTACAGGGGAGCTTACAGAGGGAGCTGGTCCCTCTGCCCAAGAGGAGTTCTTATCTCCTACTTAGGATAAAACTCCAAGCTCTATTAGACAGCCCATGGGCAGTAATGACCCTACCTCTTCCCCTCACCTTGATGTAATCCCCTTTACAGGTTGTGTACCCTGAAATGAAGTCAGTATCAGAAGGAGATGCTGATGACAGTGAGGAGGACTACGAAAATTTGTCTGTAGCAAAGTTTATCGCTGCTAGGAGTGGTGGGACAGTCACACAAGATTTTATTCCTAAACGACCCACCACTAGGCAGCAGAAAAAGGTTGATCTTGAAGTGCATTAAAGGAGCATAAGGAGAAAAGAAAAAGGAGAAGATTTGTGAAAAGTAGACTAATTGATGAGGAGGATGTGTCCCCAGCAACTGTTGTGGAAGTTGAGGTTGAGGAGATGAATCAGGAACCTGCTCCTCTTGTCCGGAAAACATCTAAGAAGATTGTGTCTGTGAAATAGAAGAAGGTATCATCTACTGAAGCTAGTGGTGAAGGAAAAGTTGAGAAGGAGAAGTCTCTTGAGAGGGAAAAATTGTTGAGAAAAAGGAGCCTCTCCGAAGAGGCCAAGCAGTAGTGATGAGCTTGGTTCCTCAAAGAAGGCAAGAGTAGATGTGTCTAAGCTTGAAAGGAAAGCTAAATTGAAAATGCAGAAAGTTCCGTGGGGTAGAGTGTTTGACACTGACATCCTTGATCGGTCTGGAATGAGTTGGTAGAAATCTACGACTTCCAAAAGTGGACTCACCTCTTTACTATTCAGAGTCCAAAAGTATATGAGGAGGAAGTTCACAGTTTTTATGTTGCTTTGTTTACCGTGGAAGGTGACACCATCTATTTGAAGATCAATAGGGTAGATTTTATGATAGATGAGGCTGTGCTCGGGGACATTCTTGGGGCGCCTATTGAAGGGCTCTCAAATGTGGAGGGAACCTATACCTAGAGTTTAGGAAGATAATCCTCAAGCCTCAAGCTGTTCAACAAAGGGAACTAGTGCACAAGAAGGCACTGCTAGAATACCAACTTCTATTCGAGTTCGTGAACAAGGTCTTGCTACCAAAAGCTGAAAGGCGATCTATTTCCTCTATAACAGAGCTGATTCTTTTGGAGGCACTGGATGCGTACACTCCCATCAATCTGCCTGGGATTTTAATTGAACACATGAAGAAAGTGGCATACTTTAAGGATGAAAATCATGGGTTGCCATATGGGTTCCTACTCGCAAAAGTCTTTGAACGATTTGAGGTTCCCTTGGGGAGAGAAGCTGTGGGAACCCGTAAATAAATGTTCTCAATGAACACATTGGAGGAATGCGAGTGTGTTGACAAAAAAGGGGGTATAGGTAGCAGTTCCACAATCTCTCAACTTATCGATGCTTAAAATGCTGCCAATGAGGAAATCAGGTGGTTGAAGGCCCAGAATGCTATCCTTGAGTCCAAGCTCAATCAAGCCAACACAGAACCTGGTTCCAGTAATGCTCAGGGAGCAGAAGTTGCCTGCTTGAAGGCTGAGAATACATAGTTGAGGAAACAGGTGGAGAACCTGAAAGAGCAGCTGATCAACGATCAAAGGGCTGCTAATGCTCGTGTGGACAGTCTCCTCAAGGCCCTTGGTCCCTCGTCCTTCCCTTCCTCATCTAGTGCTCCCTAATTTGTACCTTTGTCAGTGTCCCTTTATCAGCCCCTGGCGAATCTTAAAATGTCTTTTTGTTATCCATCCCCTATGATTGTGGTACTCTAGTTCTGTTTAATTTGTGTATGTTTTTGTAATGATGGTACTGCTACAATGATTCTTTTTCCTTCAATTAATGAGCGTCCTCGTCCTTTTAAATGTATGTTATACTCCTGTGTTCTGTTTCTAGCTATTTTGTGTGCATACAAGTGGTATGAGTTAACTTTGCTGGACTTCTTTTTACATTTACTTGTCTAATTTTTCTATGATGCCAAAAGAGGGAAAAAATTGAAGAGAAAAAAAAGGTTCTAAGGGGGAATAAGGCTATTTTGCAGGGGGAACAATGTGGGGGAATATCAATTCTAAGTTTGTCATTATTAAAAAGGGAGAAACTGATAAGTTATATGTCTTTTGTTTTGATGATTTAAATAACTTCATATGACAACAATGTAAGGAACCTAATACAATTGGCTCCTCCGCGTTCAGAAAAACAAGTCAAATGTCTGACACAAGTCTCAATGAAATCAGATAAGAGAACAACAGATGGAACATATAGAGATCAGTTCCTTCGGTCACAGTACAAGTCAACTCTGACAGTTGTTAAAGCTGCTGCACTGCACACGCAACAGTACAACAACACTGTTGAAGCATGCTGTGTATCAGACACTCCCTTGCATCATCTTTGATGAACTCACTTATATATTACCAACACGAGGCAAGGTATTTCATACACTTGCAAAACCTAAAATATCATTTACTCTCAAGTGTGCAGCCGCCTTCATTCTCCCAACATCATTGAAGAACAAAACAACAACATAACAAAGGACCCGATCCCAGCATTGATTACATTGTGTGTTCTTTAGTATTGTCATGTCTTTTTTCATGTTATTCACTTGTAACTCCTACTCAGCTTAATTAGAAGCATCTCGTAGGACGCTTTGTAAACCATAAACTGTGTGGTTGTCTTGACTAGAGTTAGTCAAGTGGTTAACTTTGTAATAGAGTTATTACAAAGAGGCTTGCAATATAATTATTGTAAGTAGGTGATAGATTAAAAGTTTAATTCCTAGATTACAGTAGGTTGTAATCTAAATTTGCTCAAATAGTGAAGTTGAAATCCTATGAGTGTAGGTTGTGGTTTTTAATCCCGTGACCTGGATTTTTCCACATAAATATCGTTGTGTTATTTACTTACTGATGCATTCTATGCGAACTGATAAAGAACCAGGTTCTCTATACAGTTTGGTGGACTCTTAGTTTACATCACTAACCTGCAGTAAATGTGTCCTTTCTTACTGTGTGTACAAAGACTCCATGGCAGGTAACGAAGGAAGCGACACAAAAGTGACAGACAACGTCCCGCTCAACCTTATGAGTGCTATCGATGAAGGGTATGACACCCAAGTTGAGGAGGTGACCCCCATGGCATCCCCCAGATTAGGGAAGTCGCTTACACCTTTCTGAAACACAACCAAACCAAATGGAAAGGGCCCCTCTATATCCATGGGAAAGGGGGCACCACCCGCTATGAAAAAGCTCCTCGAAGCATGGTTAACAAAGACTCTAGTCAGCGTGATTAGTAAACAAGCCTCATGCACGACCACAGAAACCATGAGGGTCCATGTAGCACATCACAGGAATAAACGAGATGACCAACCCAACCCTCCTACTTCAGGTAACACTTACACAATTATTGACAGTGCAGGCGACAACGTCCTCGCCGCCGTGTCGAAAAGAATGGAGGAAATGGAAAACGAGAACAAGGCGCTTATGGAACAAATGAAGGAGCACTAGGAACAGGTAGACAAAATACTAGGTGCCCTAAGTTGTTACCGAAAAGAGACGTCAGCAGGTTCGTAGAATAGCCATACAACGAGGAAGCATCTCCTCATGCCATACCAAAAACTTTAAAGATGCACCCTCTCTGAATCTACGACAAAACGACTGATCCCGAGGACCATGTGACCCACTATGTAACCGTCGTAAAAGGCAACGACCTCACTAAAGAGCAGGTGTCCTCTATCTTATTGAAAATTTTTGGTGAAACCCTTATGCGAGGGGCATTGACATGGTATTCACAGCTTCGACCGATTCCATAGAAACATTGGACAAGATGGTTGACAAGTTCATCGCATGCCAGGGCCAAGAAAGCTGAAACGAGCGTAAATGACATCTTCGCGATCAAGAAATCCCAGGGGAGGGACTGAGGGACTTCCTCGCCTGATTCAACAGGGTGATGATGACTTTACCAAACGTCTCTGAAGGGATGGCTGTGGTAGCCTTTCTAAATTGGATGAGCAGAGAATGTTCAAGGGCGACTAGAAAGATACTGAGTTGGCTGATGAAGTACCCACCGGCCACTTGGGATGAGATCAACAATGCCTACTGTGCCGAGGTAAAGGCAGACGACGAAGACCTCAATGGGACAACTCGATGACTCATCTCAGTGCAATCCGAACCCAGAAAGGAACGCAGGGACAACATGAGGAGAGACCATCTAGCACCCCGGCGACATCAACCTTATGTTAGGGCACCCGTCCACTCCTTCTGCCATGAAGACGGCACCTCTAGGCCGAGATCAGGCACTCACAGGAATGATCGAGGTATTCCCCCTTACTATTTGCTCATAATTTTTGTGTGTCACCTACAGAGGTAGTATACGCACTCGAGAATCTCAGAATAAGGTGAAATGGCCACCAAAGACGAGGTCCGACCCAAGCACCAGAAAGTTTGACGCTTTCTGCGAGTTCCACCAAGGACGTGGACATATCACAGAAAATGAGGTTAGAAGTAGCAAACTTGTTGCAACAAGGACCTCTCAAAGATTTACTCTGCGACAAAGGCAGGAGCAACTTAGCAAGGGGTCAAGAACTTCGAGGCCCACCAAAGCCACTTTCGCTTGATCGCTCCATCAAAATGATCATTGGTGGCAGTGACGACGCCTCCATCAACGGCATCAAATTCATTGCACTCACAAACTCAAGAGAACAGTCACCCGAGAACAGTATCGTAACCTCGAAGAAAGTACCATCTTCGATAAGTCAGATGCTGACGGTATGACTTTCCCTCACAATGATGCACTTGTCATTACTTTTCGAATTCTTGATACAAATGCTAGAAGAATTATTGTAGGCGATGTAAGCGGAGAATGCATCATTAATCCTTGAGTCCTCGTACAGATGTGACTTGAGGATAAGATAGTGTCGCGCTGCATTACACTAAACGATTTTAACAATGTAGTTGATCGGACTTTGGATGAGATCATACTCCCCGTCCTCGCTGGTGGAGTAACATTAGAGACAAAATTCCATGTCATGGATCATGACACCACATACAACGCCATCATAGGGAGACCATAGATACACCCCATGAGGGTAGTCCCCTCCAGCTTATATCAAGTGATCGAATTCCCGACCCCCTGGGGAATATTCAGCATACGAGGGGAACAATGAACATCCGAGAATGCTATCAAATCGCCTTGGACGGCATGACAATCCAACAAAATAAAGAAAAGGAAAAAGAGGCATAGCAATCAGTAGAGACAAAGTCCTTACTAGTCGAAGCCAAAGATAACATTATGGACCCAGAAGTGGTCAAAGACTCAGGATCGACCACAGAAGACCTCGACCTCGTCCAGCTACACCACAACAATCTCAGCAAAAAGCCTACATCGGTTGCAAACTCCAAGACCAGGTAAATTTAGTCAATTTTTAATAGCAAACGCAAATTTATTTGCCTTTGGCCATGCAGATATGCCTGGCATCCCCAAAGAGATAGTCACGCGCAAGCTAAACGTCGACCCTTTTACCCCATGTAAGGCAGGTTCGATGAAAGTTCAACCACACCATTAACGAGGATGTCCACAAGGAGGTAGAAAATCTATTAGCCAATGGCTCCATCAAAGAGTCGAAATACCCCAAATGGATCGCCGACGTAGTAATGGTCAAAAAGAAGAACGGGAAATGGAGGATGTGAGTAGACTTCAACGACCTAAACAAAGCCTATCTAAAGGATTCATTCCTGTTACCACACATTGACCAACTAATCGACATGATAGCAGGACATGAGTTGTTAAGTTTTCTGGATGCCTACTCAGGGGAACATACTTTTACAAGGTCATGCCCTTTTGGTTGAAGAACGCGGGAGCTACCTATCAAAGGCTCGTCACAAAGATGTCCAAAAACTAGCTCGAACAAACCATGGAGGTGTACATCAACGACATGTCGGTCAAATCCTTGAAGGTTGAGGACCACATCGACCATTTAAAGGAAACATTCAAAATATTGAGGAAATACGGGATGAAATTGAACCCCAAAAAATGCGCGTTCGGCGTAACTTGGGGAAAGTTTCTGGCTTTCCTAGTTTCACAGCAATGTACCGAGGTCAATCCAGATCAGATTAAGGCCATCAACGAGATATCATAACATCTAACCACTAAGAAACAAGTTCAGAGGCTGACGGGTCGAATTGCCGCCCTGTCTAGATTCATCTCGAGGTCATCTGATAGGTGTTACAGGTTCTTCAACATGCTAAAAAAGGATAACGGCCTCGAATGAACGCCTTAATGCATACAAGCGCTGAAGGAACTCAAAGTGTACCTATCATCATCATCCTTGATTTCAAAGTCCGACCCCGGGGAGCACCTCCTCGTCTACCAAGTTGTTTTAAAAGTAGCAGCGAGTCCTAGTTCGAGAAGGCAAAGGTATGCGATCTCCAATTTATTATATCAATAAAACACTTATCGACGCCGAGACGAGGTATGCCCACCTCAAGAAACTGGCCATGGCCTTTGTCGTAGCTTCACGAAAGCTTAGGCCGTCCTTCCAATGCCACCCATTCTCGATCGTCACCATATTTCCTTTAAGAAGCATATTGCAAAAATGTGAGCTGTCGGGGAGGCTGCTCAAGTGCGCGATCGAATTAAGCAAGCACGATATCTCTTATCAGCCTCGCACAACGATAAACTCACAAGTGCTAGCTGACTTTGCCGCAGACTTCTGTCCCAAAGTGATGCCCGAAGCTGAGAAGGAAGCCACTCAATCTTCTCATGTAACATAAGACCTATGGGTCCTACACACTGATGGCGCATCCAGCACCTACGGGTCCGGACTAGGTCGTGCTCAAAGTTCCCACTGATGAATTCGTTCACCAATCAGTAAGATGCCCATATATGACTAACAACGAGGCCGAGTATGAGACTGTAATTTCAGGGTTGAGACTAGCACTCGAGTATGGGGCGAGGCGTTTAAAGCTACGCTGCGATTCTCAGCTTGTCATCAACCAAGTTACTGGGACCTTCCAAGTCAAAGAGCAGAGGTTGCAGAAATACTAGACCGAGATATGCAAATTGTTTCCCAAATTCGATGAATACCATCTCGATCCAATCCCATGAATTCGAAACGTCGAGGAGGACGGCCCCGCCAAATTGGCCGCAGCAATAAAAAGCATAACTCCTACAAATAGGAGAATGCTACATCTCCTTATCTCGGAATTAGACTGCATCGAAGTAAAATCTATAAACTTAACTTAGGACTGGCGCAATTGTATTATCAACTATTGCAGAACGGCACCCTCCCAAACGACAAAAAGGAAGCCAAGAAGCTAAGACTGCAAGTCACTAGATTCAACATCCTTTACAATGACTTGTATAAGAGAACGTACGGCAACGCCTTAGCAAAATGTTTAGGCCCGAATCTAACCCAACACGTCCTCGAGGAAGTCTATGAAGGCCACTACGACAGTCACTCCAGTGACCGAACACTGGTCAGATGCCACATAGGGGCGGGATACTACTGGCCCACAATGAAAAAAGATGCACTGAAATTCGTAAAAAGATGCGAACAGTGGAAGAAGTTCGCCTCGATAATTCACCAAATAGGCGAACACCTCCACTCAGTCACCTCGCCATGGCTATTGATTAAATGGGGAATGGACATTATGGGACCGCTTCCTCTAGGACGAGGTAATGTTAAATTCCTTTTAGTTTTGACTGACTACCTCTCTAAATGGGTGGAATCAGGAGCATTCGCCCAAGTTCATGAGAAAGAGATAATCGCCTTCATATTAAAAAACTTCATCTGCCGATTCAGCCTACCTAAATAAATAAGCCGCGAAAACGGACCCCAGTTCACAGGAAGAAAAACCACAGAGCTCTTCAAGAAATGGCACATTAAAATGATACTTTCAACTCCTTACCACCCAGCCGATAACGGGCAAGAAGAGTCCTCCAACAAGTCTATCTTAAACATCATGAAGAAGAAACTCGAGGAAGCCAAGGGACTGTGGACGGAAATACTCCTAAAAGTATTATGGGCGCATAGGACAACCCCAAACACAAGCATAGGAGAAACACCTTACTCCTTAGTCTACGGAACGGAAGCGGTCATACCAATCGAAGTTGGAGAACTCAGCCTAAGGTACTCCAATAAAAGCGACACCGATAATGACAAGAATAGGAGACAAGACCTCGACGAAGTATAAGAGAGACGAGATATGGCATACATAAGAATGGTCGCATTGAAACAACAAGCAGAACGTTACTACAACAAAAAGGCCAAGGTGCGGTTACTCAAGATCGGGGATTAGGTGCTAAAAGCCAAGACACTAGAAGGAAGAGATCCGTGAAAAGGCAAATTAGGAGCCAATTGAGGCGGACCATACAAAATCATAGGCAAGGTGGACAAGGGTTCATTCCAACTGTAGACTATGGAAGGGAAGCTCCTACCGAACAATTGGAACGTCAGCCACCTCAAGTACTTCAACTTATAAAAAACAAGGAGTGTCTTGTAAGTCGTACTCTTTTTCCCTCAATTAAATTTTTTCCCAACAGAGTGTTCTCAGGGAGGTTTTTAATGAGGAGACGGATAGAACATCTCGAGTTTGAGTACAAGAGAACAGATACATTTTCATTGCCCGACTCTTCAAGAATCTCCAAGTCAAAGAATGAAGGGACTAGATATACTGGGACTGGGATTGGAACGCCAACCAGCACCCAAAACTTGTAATTTTCTCCAAAATTAGCCTCAGGGCGAAATAATGTAATCGAAGCAAGGATGTTGAAATAAATGAGATACCCGTTCATTGAAACTGCTCTCCTGAAAGGTGCATTACACCAACTCAAACAACTCATATCGGCCCTCGGCCTCGACTTAATGAAAGGGTACGTTCGACCAGTTTGAACTAACACCTATCGGCCCTCAACCTTGACCTAACTAAAAGGTGTGTTCGACCAACTCGAATAACTCCTATTGGCCCTCGGCCTCGACTTAATGAAAGGGTACGTTCGACCAGTTCGAACAAACACCTAGCGGCCCCTGGCCATGACTTAACAATAAGGTATGTTCGATCAACTTGAACAAATACCTATCGACCCTCGGCCTCAACCTAACTAAAAGGTGCGTTCGACCAACTCGAATAACTCCTATTGGCCCACCGCCTCGATCTAACTGAAAGGTGCATTCGACTAGCTCGAACAACTCTTGTCAGCCCTCAACCTCGACCTAACTGAAAGGTGCATTCGACCAGCTCGAACAGCTCTTATTGGCCCTCAGCCTTGACCTAACTGAAATATGCGTTAGACCAACTCCAACAACTCCTATCGACACTCGGCCTCGATTCAACTAAAATGTATGTTCGACCAGCTCGAAAAAATACCTATCGGCCCCTGGAAATGACTTAGAAAAATGGTACATTCGATCAGCTCAAACAGTACCTGTCGGCCCTTGGCCACAACTTAATGAAGTGGTACGTTCGACCAACTCGAACAACACCTATCGGCCCTCAGCCTCGACTTAGCTAAATGGCATGTTCGACCAGCTCGAACAAACACTTATCGGCCTTCAGCCACGACTCAACTCAGAAACACGTTCAACTGATTCGAACAAAGGCCGATATGGCCTATTGCCACTCAACCCCACAACTATCTAACCTAAAGATAACAACGAAGGAAGAAGGTGCAGAAGCAAAAAACAAAAGTACAAAAACAAAACGTACATAGATAAGAAAGGTACATATAAAGAAAAATAAAAAAAAATTGATTGATAGAAAGTCTTTACATAGGCGTTCAAAGACGCCAACAAAAAGTACAGTACAAGAAGTTAAACAAAAATAGAGACATAACATCTAGTGGCCGTCACTAGCCCAGTCTTCGCCGTCTTCTCCATCCTCGCCTCGATCGTAGGAAGAGTCACACCAAGCACTATACTCAAACGGGCCAATTCCCCCTTCATCAACGTCCTCGGCATCAGGCTAGGGCGTGGATGGGTCCTAGCCACAAACCATCTCAAAGAAAAAGCCCGTCCGATTCAACTGGCGGATCACATCTATTCGGGCTTCTACGAGGATCTACTCATCATACTTCTCTCGAGGAACGGCAGTAAACTCAGAAGCGTGAGACGTAGAGGGTTGTTCGAGCAATCGGGGATTCTCGCCCTCAACAGCAAAAATTCGTTCAAGCAGCTCAGAGTTCTCTTTCTCCAATTCGCTAATCCTCTCCTCGAGCCTAGCCTCCTTAGCTTCAGCCGTCGACTGAACATAGTCATGTTCAGTGTGTAAGGTCCTGTTCGCCAACTCTAAAAGGGCGTCCCTCCTTCGAGTCTCCATTCGGGAGGACACCGCCTCCTCGAGCAGCTGTTGCTTTTCAGCGACCTCTTTGACAAGGTGTTGTCTCTCAGCCCTCGGAGAGTCTCATGCTCGGCTTCAGAATAGAGGGGACCGAGGGCATCAACCACATTCTCAATATCCTTCAGCAAATCACGATTCACATGAATTGTAATAGTCCTTGACCCCCTTCTACCCAAACCTCGATCTGATTAGTCCCACTATCAATTATCTCGAGGTTCTCAGGGTCAAGGTCGGAGCCGGAGTCATCACCGTCATGCTCAACCCGCTCATCTTCCTGTTCGGCAAGCATATGGTTTTTCCTTTTGTCAATGCGGGAATCTTCTTGAACTGGCCTAGAAGATGAGGCCTCCCCACACCCAAGACGAGCTGGAGCATCATCAGCTGCATTCTCAACCGCCTCATCAGGTCGAGGGGAAGTAGCAAAGTAAAGTTCGACCAAGTTAGGCACCTCTAAGGCTACCCTTACAACCCCCTCGGCCGGCGTCACTTTGGGGACGTGATCCACAGCCTCAGGAGAGGTTCCTGATAGATCAATCGCCACCGATATGCCGTCTCCCCCCCTCTACGGTCTTCCTCTTCCTGGGCCTCAGATCCCCATGTGCGAAGAAACCTCCTCGTCCTCAATACAGGGAGGAGCAAGGAAAGAGCCGGCATGGAAGTTGAACTAAGGGAAGAAGTGGAAGGAGCGACACCCCTCCTCCTCCTAAAAGAAGGCATTGGCGCCACATTCCTTCTTGTGGCCCCCCTAACAGAACCTAGAGAAAGTATAAAAAGATGAGCACGATGAAGTAGGCGAGTAAAAATGCAACATCGACCAAAATAAGAAATTACCTATCGAGGGGAGGACCGATTTGAACTTCTGCAAGAAGCTCGACTAATCACGAATCCCTGCAGTGCAGGGGAGGAATTGTCTGACCTAGTCAGTGAGATAAACCACCAACTGAAGAGGTCGATCAGTAGCTGCAAAATGAGAAGGATTAATTCACAAACTGGAAGTATATGACTGTTTAATAAGGAAAAAGAAAAATATAAAACCTTACGAGTACGGTTCCAGGCTTCAGAAAAATCTATGACATCGACCACTACGACCACAATTTGACAAAGAAGAAGTCGAGCCAAAATTGGCGACTACCTTTGTCATCCATTCTATCTACAAAGGACTTGCCCCCACGATGTCTAAGCGCGAACAGATGCACTAAATGCCGCACGATAATCTCGACACTAGCCAGCTCGGCAAACTTTGAGAGCATCTTAAGCACCTGATAGACGAATGGAGCAAGCTGAGCGGGCAAACCCGATAAAAGCGGCAAAACTACTACACCAGAGGAGGAAGAGGGAACAACTAGCCAATGGTGAAAGGGTAAGCGTAGAGTGCACAGTACTCAGGATAGTTGAGCGTGCACTTTATCGTTATTGGAAAGTACAAGATCCACTAGATAAGGGAGGCCATACTTGGCCTTGAAATTCGCTAAGCGCTTAGCTGTCATAGAAGATCGAAAAACCTCAGGATTGTGGGGGATAATCTCTTCAACTAAAGGGAGAACCTCCTCTTCAACGGCGGAGATGAGTTCTCCTCGATGAATAGGGAACACAACAGCCAGTGGAGCAGGTTGATTCCCCTCATTGACACCAGAAGTTAAATTCGACATGATTATGGAGTTTGGAGAATATTAGAAGAATAAAGCTGAGAATATATGAAGGAATGTCAAAAACCGATAAGCAAGATAAACAAGAATGAGTAATAATCTCTAAGAAAGCAAAGAAAGTCTTAATAGCAAAAAATGACGGTGAAAGTTTGGTAATGTTAATCACTCCTTATTTATAGAGGAGAAACATCGAATCTGAAACGGCTCATCATAATTGCAGCCAGAATCGAAACGTCAAATCCCTCCCATGGCAGGTTCGATCAAGAAATTACCCGGAAACATTAAGGGTTTGAAATATGTGACTCTCAAAGCGCCACGTCACCCTTCTCTCACAATGACGACGACCATTATTATCCACTTAACAAGCCCGCCCCCGAGGACGTCCTCGATAAGTGGAGGAACTAACTGTATGGATTCATGTCACGTATTTTGACCTGGTCAATGGATATAATGGCCTTTGAAGGCTACTATACGCTGGCATTACATCATATTGAGAGGCCGAGGTCGAGGTGGCTTAGTAGAAGACGAGGACGAGGACGAGCACCTGTCCTCAGGGTGCAGTAACAGATAGTTTAAAAATTTAGATTCCCTAGAGAATATTCTAGCGAATATTCCTCTATGTTGTACTATCTAGGGTTTTGTGGCTCATGTACCCTTATAAATAAGAAAGAGATGTAATCCTAGAAATGGTATTGAACACTTTTGTAAAGAACAATATTGGTATTATCTGAAGATTATCTCTTTTTCAGATACATACAAAATTTGCCGTTATATCTCTTTATCCATCTTTTCTCCCCCGATCCAAGAAGAATTTGAATAATCAAAGACTTATCATTATCTGTCATAGTCAGAAGAATCATTTAAAATCTCACCCTTGTCGGGTGAACCTTATTTCGTTATTTACTTGAATGCCATTTATTATCATTTATTGCTTTTGTTCACATTCTTAAATTATTTATGGCCCCATTATTGCTCTAAGATATCACTATCTAACAGCACACATGTGATTTTCTCACAAATATACTAAATCTGTCATTTGAATATTAATATTGACTTAGATTAGTCATTTTCTTCTAAATTTTTTATCATACAGTTCCATCACCATTTTATGAACTTATAATTGAACCTGATGATTAAAATGAATCAATAAATGATAAAAAGGTGAAAAAGGTAAGAATGATAAAGGGTCATTTTCCTAGCATGAAAGGACACAATAATTGGTACATTGGGAAGAAACTATCAAATTATATGTGTGTCGGGTGTGTGTGTCTCAACCGCTAATTTGGAGTGAAACCTTACGATTTACGAACACGACTCCACATAATTTCGGCAGGCAATTAGGCCGCGAAGAAATGAAATACATTCAAAACCTTTATATCATCATTATTTATTTTAATATTTTTTGACTTTTACAGTGAATGACTGTTATACACGAATAATAATAATTGACATTATAAATATTTTTAATATTTCATATAAAAAATAAGAGAATTATTCAAGTTTGAATACTCAAAAATATGTATATTTCACTAATTAAATATTATAAAAAGCTAGCTAATACATTATTAATAAGTTCACAACTAAATGCATAAAGGTTTTAACTCTTAGGCATACATTTTAAAGCTACTAGAAGTTTAAATTATTTCAAGATTGATGGAAGAACTTTAGAATTGTAGCTTGTTCTGTAGATTTTAGTCTCTTGCTAGCGATATAATGTTTGAATTGACGAAGATTTGTGTTCAAACTTTTAACAAAAGCGTATCTGATAGCTTTCTCTTAAAGACAATCTAAGAGTTTAACAGTTGAATCTTTTGTCTAGTCCAAGTAGCAGTAGATTGAGGTCCATATCTTGAAACTTATTAGTCTACATGACTATCATGGAGGAGTAATTGTACAAAGAGCGCACTGCTATAAGGATGGATGTTGCTTTTGTAGGTTAAAAATTATTGTAGAGAGGTAAAATATAGCATATAAAATCGATTCCGAGTAAATGCTGTACAAATAACAGAAACATAATTATCTGCATCCAGTGAATTTATTAAGCCGAAAGATGTATTAAATTTATCTTTTACTCCGTCCGTTTCAGTTTATGTGAACCTATTTTCCTCTTTATTCCGTTCTAAAAACAATGACCCCTTTCTAAATTTGAAAACAATTTAACTTAAACTTCCAAGTCTACTCTTAATAAGAAGTTTTTATAATCACACAAATACTCTGGACCCCTTTTTGAGTTGTTTAGGATCATAAATTTCAAAAATCTTCATTTTTGCTTAAACTCCGTATCCAGTCAAACAAGTTCACATAAATTGAAACGGAGGGATTACATAACATTAATTTATCAGTTAATTCTAGTATTGATTCTTATTATTACCTTAACTTATCAATATATTAAAGTAATATGATTTGATGCATGTAACATGTAAAAATAAATTTTTTTCTTCTAAAAGCACTCAATGGAACAGAGTGACCAAATTCCTAAGTTAAAAGCTATGGATTGGAGTCCCTGTTTAGGTCATCTTGCTGGCTTGTCAGCCGGGGAAAGGAGGGGGATGAAGAAGATTATAAGGTTTATGAGATTTGTGGTCTTAAATATTTTATATTATATTTGTGGTTATAAAAAAACTTCACTAATGATAAATTAAAATATTTAAATTAATTTAGAAAAAATTATTATTATTTATTTTTTAAATCGGACTGAAACAATATTAACACATAAACCGGACAGTATGACTTACATGGAATTTATTCTAGTTTACCTAATACACTTATGTTTATATTTTTACCCTTTTTACCACTACTGAAATGTCGCAGCCAAATTATAGTCTTAAATTCCATGTTTAATCATATAATGTAATAAAATGAGATAGAAAATAGCATGATAACTAGCTGTTGTTAAAACCAAAAAAGTCGAAAGCAAACGTAGCAAGACGGAATTTATTCTAATACACGAGCAACAAGTTTAGATAGAAAGTAAAGTAGCATTTACCAAAGCCAGACTAAATGTTAATTTTTCTAAAATAAATATCTAATCGTACCGAATTAAAGAATAAATTCATCTATAGAGATTTTTCTATTTGGTATTTTTTATTTTATGTTAAAAGGTTTTTCTTGAGCTCTACCAAGTATCTCTTAAGAGAACATTAAAAGAATTCCTTTTCCGGTTTTTCCCTTGTGGAATAATGAAAGAAAACACTAAAGAAAAATTCAGTTAACAATGAAACGAATAACCCATTCAAGCAACACCTTTTGCCTGTTCGATTTTCATTCTTGAGCGGCCAGCAATTGGAATCGAAAGACAATACCATCTTGCTAAGACAATAACCAAAAAATATATTAATTGTTGGTTAATTAGTCAACAATTGGTTATGGTTAATTACATATATACAGTGACGATTATGATTAATTACGAATATACAGTGGCAGTCTGGCGAAGCCATCTTTATTCGAGGGATGTCACTTGACACCTCTTTGCCGGAAAATTTCATTTTATAGGTAAACAAAATATAATACACATACACATATATATATATATATATATATATATATACACACACTATAATTAGATCCCTGCATTTCGTATTACTTTTTTAGTTTAGGACTGGTCTTAATAAAAATTCTGACTATTTCTTGTTTTCCATTAAAGAAGACTGAATGATTTCTGCTTCTTCAATATATACAAAAGGCACCTACTACCCC